>WJSH01003963.1:132890-150188 GCA_009757365.2 Lepidium campestre
CACTAGAAAATAGTTGAAAGTAAAGTTTCAGATTTTTATTAAAAATTATTATTTGTTGATTTTAGTTTAATATTCTCTTTAGAGTATTGATCAGATTATTGAAAGAAGGTCTACGATTTGTTTTATTTATTTATTCATATCTAAATTAACTCAAAATAGTTGTTGTCAACTCAAAGTATTGGTGTCTCAATAAGAGAATTCAACGTCATTATTGTAGGGGGAAGATTAAATCAATTTTAGCTAGGGTCTTTAATAAATAAGAATATCAGGCCAATATCCAAATATTTTTTCTTTTCTAATTCTCTTTTTCAATAAATTTGTTCTTTATATAGAAAATCATCGAATTATTACATATGCCCCACTCTCTAGTATGATGTAAACAAAGGTTCAAAAGATGTGAAATAAAACTTCAAACAATTTATAGATTTTCAGAGTGTGAACAAAATTCTCCAATATTTTTTTCAGATCACGCGGTCATGTTGATTGAAAAAGCTTTGGCTGCGAGTAAGGCTATATATGACATGACTGACAATTGCTCTCGTTGTTCTAAAGAGCAAAATCTCTGAAATTTAAATCAATCATATTTTAAAGTAAAAATAAATCTAGAATATAATTTATTTAAATTTTAAAGATTTTACTTTTTAGAGCAACGAGAGCAATTGTCAATCATGCACATAGTTTATATGTTTGGTCGATCTTCTTGTTTCTTCGTATTTAATTTTTAATTCCTTTTAATACGTGGCAATTCAGAAAATGAGTGCATAAAAATGACAAAATTATTTGTAGTTGACAAAAAAGTTTTTTTGACAAAGAAAGACTAGAGCTTGGAAATTGTCATATTAAGAGACCCCATCTTCAATCTAAATAACACTAAAATCTTCTTCTATTATTCTCCGACCCACACAAAAGAAGTTCTTCAATCTCACCTACAAACCCCTAAATTTCTTCAATTAGTTTTGTCCTAAATCAAAAAGTATATTACAACCTTTATTTCATTTATATCAAAATTCAAGCAATAAAAGCTGAAAAGACAAGTTGATTCATCCACTAGCTCTTGTCTGAATTAAGTTGCAAGAAGAAAGAAGAAGAAGAAGAAGAAAACAAGAAGAAGAGGCTCTCATAAATGGGTCTTTGTTTGTCATATCAAACCTCTTCCTCTGTTTCTAAAACAGGTCTTATTCTTCGATTCCAAATCCATTAAATTCTTCTGCAAGTAACGATCTTTAACTCATTACTCTGTTTTTGTTGTAATCAGCTTCGACGAACTACCACAGTAATGGAATAGAATACTTGTCGTCAACAACCACCACCGGCGCGATGACAAGCGGCAGTGTTGAACGACGGAGCCAATTCTCGGAGGCGGCGAGCGAGAGTTCCGGTGGAATTTTGAGTCATTCCGGTCTAATATTAGAATCACCAAATCTCAAAGTCTACAGCTTCATGGATCTTAAGACGGCAACAAAGAATTTCAGACCGGATTCGATGTTGGGTCAAGGAGGATTCGGGAAAGTTTATAGAGGTTGGGTCGATGCAAAGACTCTTGCTCCTTCTAAAGTCGGTTCCGGTATGATGGTCGCTATCAAGAGATTGAATTCCGAGAGTGTACAAGGATTTGCAGAGTGGCGAGTAAGTTCTCTGAATCTCTATGCAATTTTGATCTCTTTTTTGACGGAAAAAAAAAGAAAAAAACTAGCCCAATAATTACGTTATTCGATCAAGATGAAGAAGAGTTGACAATTCCAATCAAGAAACGACCTTGACTTTCTCTTGCAGTCTTGTAGAATGATTAAAGAAATATTAAGGCAATTCTATAACAAATAATTGATGACTTATACTATGTTAAATTTATAATTTTATATTTAGGATAGGAACTTTAGATAATTAGCCCTTAATATATATCATTTGCCAACTGTTTGGAATTAATAACCTCGTTTTTCTTTTGCATTTTTATACCCCAATGTCTACCAACAAATTCGATGTAGTTTCCATAGTAATTGGACTTTGAGTTGTGGACACGTTCCTACATGTTATTAGCTGCATATAGTCATTAAAAGTACTATTAATAATTCGTAACATTATACTTGTTATTTGAAAGTCAATATTTGTGTACAACTATTTAAGCTAAATTTGAGATTTATGGTTATGTTTTTCTTTCTAATTTTGGACAGTCAGAAGTTAACTTCTTGGGAATGCTTTCACACCCCAATCTGGTGAAGTTACTAGGATACTGTCGTGAAGACAAAGAGCTTCTGCTTGTCTACGAGTTCATGCCCAAAGGAAGTCTTGAGAATCATCTTTTTCGACGTAATTTAAGATTTCTTTAATCCACAAAACCTCGTTCATTGTTATTGATCAGAAAAAAAAAACTTTGATTTACTTAAGAGTGATCTTTTTTCTTTGATTTAGGAAACGAGCCTTTTCCTTGGGACTTAAGGATCAAGATTATACTCGGTGCAGCTCGTGGCCTTGCATTTCTACACGGCTTACAAAGAGAAGTCATTTATCGAGACTTCAAAGCTTCCAATATACTTCTCGACTCGGTTAGTCACATATAAAATCCAATTGTATACATAATACTCGTGAATAAGTAGACGAATCTTTAATCGTTTGATGCATATATGGTTGTAGAATTATGAGGCAAAGATCTCAGATTTCGGATTAGCAAAGCTAGGACCATCAGAAGAGAAGTCACACGTTACAACTAGGATCATGGGCACGTATGGTTACGCTGCTCCTGAATATATGGCCACAGGTACATATACACAAAACTTAAACCATAATCTTTTCTTCTATGGACCTTATATCTACAGTTTCATCAGATCAAGAACCAAAATATGTCAGTTTAGTATCTTTCATTGGTGGTTTTCGAACTCGTCAACTTTCAAGATTCTCCATTTTTGAGAGATTAACCGTTAGTTTCTTTACCTCATCCTCAGGCCATTTATATGTGAAGAGTGACGTATATGCCTTTGGTGTGGTTCTACTAGAAGTAATGACTGGACTAAAAGCTCACAATACGAAACGGCCTAGGGGACAAGAGAGTCTAGTTGACTGGTTAAGACCAGAACTCTCAAGCAAATACAGAGTGAAACAAATAATGGACCAAGGAATCAAAGGTCAATACACATCTAAAGTCGCTACTGAAATGGGACGCATTACACTCTCTTGTATCGAACCAGACCCGAAAAACCGACCTCCCATGAAAGAAGTAGTCGAAGTCCTCGAAAACATTCGACGGATTAACGTTGTTCCAGACCGTGCTTTCACTAGACAAGCCGTGGCTAGCTCATCTCGTGCTTCACCACATAACTATCAGTATCGAGCTGGTGCAGCTGGGGTTGACCGGAGAAGAGCCATGCCTGGACGGTATGGAGTAGAGAAACAAGAGATTGCTTGATTATTTTTTTCCCAAGATTTTATTATGATTTTAGGGTATTCTTGGTTTTTGTTTGAATTGATTGTTGAGAATTGAGATACCTTGTGTATAATGTTATTCATATTCTATTGTATACTAGTTGGGTACAAGAGTTAAAGATTATAGTTTTCGATAGCATTGAAAAACGAAATATACAAATTTCACATTGATGATTATGTTATAAAGTAGTAAGATAAAACTACTACTTGAAAGAAACAAAATAGTGTGTTAATTAAATAAAACAAAAAGCTCTTCACTTGGACCTATCCTCTTCATCTTCTGGAGGTTGGTTAAGATCAAACTTGGCAATAGAACCAGAATCAAGGACTTGCTCTACTTCCTCAACAGGATCAACATTCAAATCAATCTCTAAACCTCTCCTACCTTCACCTCCTACAGAACCAACACCGGAGCTTCTTCCTCTGGCAGTAACAGGAACAAAAGCAGAATTTTGTCCCGGAATTGTAAACCTTTCAGCCGGTGCAGAGAAGAATGTAGGAGGAGGGAGAAATCCTTGATAGTTCCTATCTTTATGAGACTTCATATGTCCAAAAACAGCCTTCCAAGATCTAAAACCTCTTCCACAAATGTGACAAACAGGTGGTCCTTCCGGTGGATTTGTCAATTGTGAGGATCTTTTCTTCCGCTTTTTCCCCGAACCACTCGCTTCATCATTGTTTTTAGACGTATTCCCTCTCATAACCGCTTCCTCCGCCGCAGCCATAACCAACTCTGCCGCAACAACCGCTTGTTCATTCAAACGCGCTTCTTCAACCTCATTACTAACACCAAATATTCTATTGCTGATGCTCATAGCAGGAAGGCCAAGAACAATTTCTCTCATCTCAGATTCTTCATCGGTATCATCCACTATCGTTTTCTCCGCGCCACTCATTCTTTTTCTTGCAAAACTTGTACGTAAGATAAACATATAAATCCTCAAAATGCCATTGTAATAGTCATTTAAAGTGATCTCTCCATTAATGACTATCTATTCGTTCCTTCAGATCTTTCTCTCCCGCCTTTTCGTCTGAAGCTTTGCGTCCGTCGGATTCAATTTAAAAATTCCACGTGTGGCTTGACTTATTGTTTAAAGCCCTTTTGAAGCCCATTACTTGTAAATTCAATAAATTTGGGCTTAAATATTGTTTAAGGCCCTTTTGTAGCCCATTACTTGTTTTGACTTCACAACTTTGCTTCAGTAGACATGGAAATTGCAAGAATCGTTGCACTTCACTAAATTGTTAAGTAATACTATTATACATCTGACATTCGACAATGACGTGACATTTTTCTCTATTATTTAGATGTTTAGACTATTTTAAAATTTAAACATTACTATATACCAGTACCATTTACACCAATAACAACAATTCAGTGTCAGGTTTTGAAGATATGTAACAAAACTATTGATTTAAGTAGATTTCGATATAAGATCTCAATTCAGAAATGTAAAATTCAGATACCCAAAATCAAACATTTATTATATGTGAGAATCTTTACTAGTTTTAAGTTTAAGAATGTGTGTGATACATCATCAAATGTTTTAAATATTCTTTAGAATAATATCTAGACTCCAATCCAACTATTAATAGCTTCCTTAAAAACACACACATTTATATCAAATACCTAAAATATAAACATGTAAGATACATTAACATGTTGAATAACAAATTAGAAATATAATCACCCTCTATTTGAGTTTGACCATTCTAATGGAGACGAAAATTCAATTCGAATAATTATGACTATGACCAGAACTCATTTAGTCTAAAATTTATGAAATTGTAAATTAAAAACTTCACCCAAACCATAAAAAATGGTAAGAACACTTATTACAAGGTCAGCATAATTCCCGGTAAGTAAATTCTTATCAATATACAGATTAATATAAAAAGCTAAGATTATGGTTTAATAATTACATTAATGATTTAATATTTAATATGTTGACTTTAAGATATCAGGACCGCGCCATAAGAAAGGCAGGCTTAGTGGCAACGAGCCTTCTTTGTCTGAAAAAGATCAAAAAAAAAAAAGAGAAAAAAAAAGGAAATAATAAATTTGAAAAAGAAAAGAGAACCACATGCCTTCTTCAACCAAAAAAAAGTTACCGTTGGCTTAAGACAGATAGACTTATGGAAGCAAATCGTTCCCTTCATGATCCAACGGTCATCTTAATCACCTAGCCGTTGCTATTTTCTTATGTATTAACTTAATATTATATGAAAAGGCAAACTTTTTTTTTAATTTTAATTTATTTTCTTTCCTATTAATCTTATTCTGTCTCTCGCTTATTTCATCCCCTTCTCTGACTCCTCCAGATGCAATCAATTGCAGCAGACGAAGACAGAGAGAGAGAGAGATTTTTCTTCGTTTGATGCTCTTCTTCTTCTAGAGATTCCTGTATTCATCTCCAGGAACACAATCCAAATCGAGTAAAAAATATGGTTAATCCTGATGAGAACAATCTTAACATCCTCGTCAATCCCATTACAGAGATTCTTCAAGGTAGTACTAAAACGCGTTTGAGAAATTAAGTATTCTAGGTATCAAGATCAGAGAATCTGATTTTGTGTGTTTTGTTTTTTTTCTGGGGTTTGTCAGATGAAACGAGAAACAGAAAATTCGGAATAGAGATGAAGAGACAGAACAGGAGAGCATTCGGTGTGATTAACCAGAATCTTGTTAGTGCAAAAGCTTATCCTTGCGTTGTTAATAAGAGAAGTGGATTATCTGAGTAAGTTACTTAACTCTCTCGACCTCAAAGCTCCTCTCTTTGGTTCATCTCTGTGTAAAGATTCTTATTTTTTGGAGATTTTATTGATTTCAGGAGGAAACAAGGAAGCTGTGAAAAGAAGAAGCTTGATTCATTACATCCATCAATTTCAAGGTTTGATAACAAAGCTTAAAGCTTTGGAAAACGTTTCTCTGTTTTTGTTAGCCGAGGTAGAGATATCTGAGACTATTTTGAATTTCTGCAGACCTCAAGAAGAAACGAAGAAGCTGAAACCATCTGTTCCAAGCGGAAACGAGTTCGGTGATTGTATATTCATTGATGATGAAGAAGAGAAGAATGAAGCTACATTGGACCAACAACCTCTGCCAATGTCATTGGCGGAACCATACATTGAATCTGTTCCAATGGTAAATGACTTAATAATTTCGAAGATCATGTTTAGCTTTTTAATGTAAATTCTGATTGAACTTTCAATTTGGATAGGAGGAAGAAGTTGAGATGGAGGATATAATTGAGGAAGAAGAAGAAGAACCAATTTTGGATATTGACGCATACGATGCAAACAACTCTCTTGCAGTTGTTGAATATGTCAAAGATCTATACGAATTCTATCGTAAAACCGAGGTACCATTTTCGTTGTTTTTGAAGCAAAACCATAAGATTTTGTGAAGTTTTCTGAGACATTTTTCATGGATTTTGGTAATCTGCAGAGATTTAGTTGTGTTCCTATAGATTACATGGGACAACAATTTGACATAACTGACAAAATGAGAGCAATCCTTATCGATTGGCTCATCGAGGTATATTCAAAGATCTTTGAAATTCAATTGGTAATGAATATAATATAGAGAGATTAATCTAAGCTTATTGAATGTTGCAGGTACATGATAAATTTGAGCTACTGAACGAGACATTGTTTCTAACAGTTAATCTGATAGATAGATTCTTGTCCAAGCAAGCTGTTGTAAGAAAGAAGCTTCAGCTTGTTGGTTTAGTTGCCTTGCTCTTAGCTTGCAAGTACGAAGAGGTTTCGGTACCTATTGTTGAAGATTTAGTTGTCATTTCAGACAATGCTTATACGAGGAACGATGTTTTAGAAATGGTACAACCACAAGATTTCTTTGTTGGTCTGATTCCAAAACGCAATTACAATGATCTGATTTCAAAACCCTCTGTGTGCAGGAGAAGATTATGCTTAGTACATTGCAATTCAATATGTCACTACCGACTCAATACCCTTTCTTGAAGAGGTTCCTCAAGGCAGCTCAATCAGACAAGAAGGTAAACAATCCAATCTATCATCAATTGCTTGTGAGTAACTTACAACCATCAAAAACTAAGAATCTATCTTGTTAACTGGAACAGCTTGAGATCTTGGCGTCGTTCTTGATCGAGCTTGCTCTTGTGGACTACGAAATGCTTCGGTATTCACCATCGTTACTAGCCGCCACTGCTGTGTACACAGCTCAATGTACAATCCATGGATTCAGTGATTGGAACAGCACTTGTGAATTCCACAGTCATTACTCAGATAATCAACTCCTGTAAGTCTTTTTTTTATCTATGAGCACAAAAGACTGATCTTTGAACAAATTGTATTCATAAAAAGACTGATCTTTGAATCGAATTGTGTCATGTTTATGCAGAGAATGTAGTAGAAGAATGGTGAGACTTCATCAGAAGGCTGCAACTGATAAACTAACAGGAGTACATAGAAAATACAGCTCCTCCAAATTCGGACACATAGCAACAAAGTACAAAGCTGCACACTTTCTTGTGTCAGATTCTCAATAAGGAGTGGAAATGGTAGTTTGTGTACAGCTGCTAACATGTTCCCCTCTTCATTTTTTAATTACAGAAGAAACACCAAACAAATAAGTTCAGAAGGTCCTCTGAATTTGATTTGTAACTTTTAAGTCTTTCGATTATTGATATCTCAGCAATAAAGAATTAGAGTTTTAGTTTGAATTCTTTTCTAATACAAAATTAAAACACACACATTGGAAATGAGTTGTAAATTGTAATGGAACTAAGCGTAGACAAAACTAGTGTCACCTAACAGACAAAACTAGTGTCACCTAACAGCCAAAAACGTTGTCGTTTTCAAAATCTATTTGTATATATCAATCTCTCCCACCAAGCACTTTTCAGATCTTTCTGTAAGTAAATAGCGAAAAGAGAAGAGAAAAAGCTCTCTGAGAATCTCATAATCATGGCGGCGTCGACGAACTCTTTCCTTGTTGGAAACAATACTCAGATCCCTGCTTTGAAACCCAAATTAACATCTCAATCTCTTCTTCACCTCAGCAAACCAAATACCGTGAACCTCGCCGGCAAAGCCAAGTCCTTTGCGGTTAGATGCGTTGCTTCGACGGCTCAAGTTCAAGATGGTGTTAGATCCGGATCCCAAGAACGGGCTTTTAACTTCGCGGCGGGTCCGGCTACGTTGCCGGAGAATGTTCTCCTTAAAGCACAGGCGGATCTTTATAACTGGCGTGGATCTGGCATGAGCGTGATGGAGATGAGCCATAGAGGGAAAGAGTTTCTCTCGATTATACAGAAAGCTGAATCGGATCTTCGTCAGCTCTTAGAGATTCCGGAGGAATATTCCGTTTTGTTCTTACAAGGTGGTGCGACTACTCAATTCGCTGCTCTGCCTCTCAATCTTTGCAAATCGGATAATACCGTCGATTTCGTTGTTACTGGTTCGTGGGGAGATAAAGCTGCGAAGGAGGCGAAGAAGTATTGCAAAACCAATGTTATCTGGTCTGGTAAATCTGAGAAATACACAAAGGTCCCATCTTTTGATGAGTTGGAGCAAACTCCGAACGCCAAGTATTTGCATATATGCGCCAATGAAACAATTCATGGAGTTGAGTTTAAAGATTACCCTGTTCCAAAAAACCCTAATGGAATTTTGGTTGCTGATATGTCTTCCAACTTCTGTTCGAAGCCTGTTGATGTATCTAAGTTCGGTGTGATCTACGGTGGTGCACAGAAGAACGTTGGTCCATCTGGTGTCACAATTGTTATAATTCGAAAGGATTTGATCGGAAACGCTCAAGATATCACTCCTGTGATGCTTGATTACAAGATTCATGATGAGAACAGCTCGTTGTACAACACGCCTCCTTGTTTCGGGATTTACATGTGTGGTCTTGTGTTTGAAGATCTGTTGGAGCAAGGCGGATTAAAAGAAGTGGAGAAGAAGAACCAGAGGAAAGCTGAGCTGCTTTACAACGCCATTGAAGAAAGCAAAGGCTTTTACAGGTGTCCTGTTGAGAAATCAGTGAGGTCGTTGATGAATGTGCCTTTCACATTGGAGAAATCTGAATTGGAAGCCGAGTTCATTAAGGAAGCTGCAAAGGAGAAGATGGTGCAGCTCAAAGGGCATAGATCAGTGGGAGGCATGAGAGCTTCCATCTACAATGCAATGCCTTTGGCTGGTGTTGAAAAGCTTGTTGCTTTCATGAAAGATTTCCAGGCTAAGCATGCTTAATTCTAAAGTTCTGTTCTTTAGTTCTTTTTCGTTTTGCATTTTGGTTATATGTTTGTTGAGTGATAAGCTTGAAGCTTATGATTGAGTTCTCTTTCGTTCCAGAATTTTCTAGTAATAATGTTTAGCAATGTATCAAAAAATTTCTCCATTAATTGGAAAGCAGCTTTGCTAACAAAACCAAGAGCTCTGTTATTTGTTTAAAAGTGATGATGAATTGATAATATGATCGCCATTAAAGAATCTGCAGGTTGCTCTTATATTCTCTATTTAACGTCTCGTTTCTCTGCAAGTCCTGAAACTGAAGGTCCCATGTTTACCAGAAGCAAAACTCAATGCAGACCCCTAACTAAACTCTGATTTGATTAAAAAAAAAACAGAGCTCACCTTAAGAGAGTAAGTTACCATTTGTGTATTCAATCATCTAACATTTCAATTCACTACTAAAACTGATCAGTGAAGAACAAATCCAGATTACTATTGTCAGAATCTAGACTCACCATGTTCCGTTGTCAGTTCCAAATTAAACAAAAAAATACCATATTATTTTACAAAAATAAAACATTTTTTAAGTTAATGATTGAACAAATTAAATATAAAGCTGCTTGGCATGCAATCGCTGAAAAGGAAAACGACCAACGTCCATCTCACCAATCGCTCTGAAACCCTAAAAGAAGTTGAATCCACCAATGGCGAGAAGATCCGCTTCAATCCTCCATCGCCTTCTGGCGTATCCGCCTTCGCCATTCACCGCATCGACCCGATCCATCACGTACATGCCTAGACCCGGAGACGGAGCCACACGCACCGTAACCCTAATTCCCGGCGACGGGATCGGACCTTTAGTGACCGGTGCCGTGGAACAGGTCTTCGAAGCGATGCACGCACCGGTGCATTTCGAGCGATACGAGGTTCACGGCAACATGAGGGAAGTCCCTGAAGAAGTGATCGAGTCTGTGAAGAGGAACAAGGTTTGTCTCAAAGGAGGATTAGCGACTCCTGTTGGTGGTGGAGTCAGTTCCTTGAATATGAAATTGAGGAAAGAACTCGATATCTACGCTTCTCTCGTCAATTGCATCAATGTCCCTGGATTAGCGACTCGACACGAGAATGTCGATATTGTCGTGATTAGAGAGAACACTGAAGGAGAGTATTCAGGACTCGAGCATGAGGTTTTTCCTGGTGTTGTCGAGAGCCTTAAGGTAAAAACGATTCACTGGATCAATCTCTCCCTATGATTGGTGTTATTCTTCATTGAAAGAGATTGTCTTCTAATCAGTCCAAAGTTGTGATCTTTTCTTTTGTTTGTTTGTGTAGGTGATAACAAAGTTTTGTTCTGAGCGAATAGCAAGATATGCGTTTGAGTACGCATATCTGAACAATAGGAAGACAGTGACTGCTGTTCATAAAGCTAACATTATGAAGCTTGCAGATGGGCTCTTCCTCGAATCTTGTAGAGAGGTTGCTAAGAAGTATTCGGCGATTACTTACAATGAAATTATCGTAGACAATTGTTGTATGCAGCTTGTTGCTAAGCCAGAGCAATTTGATGTCATGGTAATTCATCCTCTACTTACTTTATCTTCTCCTCATCCTCTAAGCCAGAGTCTTTGTTGTTGGTTTGAGCAAATCATAAGTATTCTAATCTTCTTTTGTTTCAGGTGACGCCAAATTTGTATGGTAACCTTATAGCAAACACAGCAGCTGGAATAGCAGGTGGCACTGGAGTGATGCCAGGAGGTTTGTCCATACAAAACATATCATTAAGTTGAATTAATAAGCTTTCTTAAATTAGACATTTCTTGGGTTTTGTTGGAGATCCATAGGAAATGTTGGTGCGGAACATGCGATATTTGAACAAGGTGCATCAGCCGGGAATGTTGGGAATGATAAGATAGTGCAACAGAAGAAAGCCAATCCCGTGGCTTTACTTCTCTCATCTGCTATGATGCTTAAACATCTCCAGTTTCCAAATTTTGCTGATCGGATTGAAACCGCTGTAAAACAAGTGATTCAAGAAGGTAGTTATCGAACCAAAGATCTTGGAGGAGATTCCACCACCCAGGATGTTGTTGATGCCGTCATTGCAGCTCTTGACTGACTGACTAATACCATTTGAGACTCTGCTTCTCCCTCTTTCTTCTTCCTACTAAACTAAGAGAAAACTTTCCGCTTTCTCTGTTAAAAAAGTTGCTACATCTTCTTTACGTTTCTTGATTGATCTTATTTTTTTGGTCTTTTGATTAATATTCGATTTTGGTCGTTTGAACAAGAGCTCTATGGTTACAGAATAAAATCAATAAAGAGAAGCATTTTTTTATATCAAGCAGAATTTTGTTCTCATTTTACATAAGAAAGGGCAAAAACACTAATCAAATAACTTGTTGAAGAAGGCAAAAGAAATTACTTGAAGTAATCTTGGCTGTTTCAAGAACAGAGTCCTAATTTATATTTTTTTTTCTGATACAAAATGGGCCAGAATGATGTATTAATAATGGCCTCAAATTCAATAACGAAGCATACAAAGAATCAAAGATGACAATAACCACCAAATAAGAAAACAGAGTAGCCATGAATATAAGCAGATTTGCTATAATTAGGGTTTTTACAGTGAGCGACGCGTAACGATCAATGATTTTGTACCTCAGAATAATTAAGAAGGAATCCCAATAGGAATACTCTCGTTACCGTGTCTCATACGGGTACAATCCGTAGGAACATTGCGAAACACAACCTTTTACTTCTCTGTTTTTGTTTCCTCTGTTTCTGCTAAATTGAAATCTCCAACCTATAAAAATACATCCTGAATCCATCATCTTTTGAAGAAGATTAACAACAGAAACAGAAGAGTTTCTAAGAAATTCAGAAGATTGAAATGGCATCGAATAATGATGCAAGGCCTCTGCCGAAATTTGGAGATTGGGATGTGAATGATCCGGCGACGGCTGAAGGATTCACCGTTATATTTAGTAAAGCCGGAGAAGATAAAAAAACAGGTCGGAGCGCAAGCAAGGCAACTTCGCAGAGGAAACAAGACGGTGCTAAACCAGCTCCCAAGAAATGGCTCTGTTTTACATTTTCATGATTTCCTGTAAATGAACCTACCTGTTTGAGAATAGCATTGACAAAAAAATTGTCGTAGAACTCCTTTTGCCATTTGTCTTTATATGTTATTTATATTCAAATGTTGCAGAGAAGAGAAATGGATAGCTTCTTGTAAATCATGTTTGATGGTTGTGTTTTGTTTTGAAAATCCTCTTGTTCAGATATTAACGAATGTAACGTTTTTTGCTTTACACAAGAAACCCCTCTTCTGCTCCAAAGTGAATGATACATGATTCAGTCATCTATGTGTTTTATATTTAGCGGCTTTGTGTGCTCTTAGGGAAGAATATTTACACCCTAAGATCTAAAAGTCCATTGTGAAAATATGCAAATCTCAACCAAAATTTGATATGTTCTTTGGTAAATCAGACAACAGTATCTAATCCAAGATCGTTCTGTTCTTTTCACTTTTGTGTAAGGAAAAAGACTAAAAAAGAAGAATATTGTTTTAACACTTAGTAGCCAAATGCAGCGTATTGTGACGTTTCAGTGAAATTATATTGCTAATAATTGAAAGCCAACAAAGAAGACAATGTTCATGGCATCAATTAGAGAAAGATTTACAAAGGACAAGTGGTCAACATTGTGGTAATACTCTATTCATTTATGATGACTCTCTTCAAATCATTTGGCAAATTCAATTCTTTTTTCTTCTCTCTTCTGTTATGCATTCTCTATATTTGTGTATTACAACTTCTGTCTCCTTGTCTCTCATTAAAATAATCAAAATACTAAGGAAATAAATGCACATATGAGTAGGAAATGAGTCGTACCACGACCTTATTGATGAATAAGATGCTCCTACTACTCTTATTGTTTAAAACCCTAGATTCTTGGACCTCATAATGAATGGCCTTAGCTTTTCTTTTTCTTTTTTGTTAAATGGCCTTAGCTTTTCTTTGAGCAAATATATAGTTGTTTATTATATTTAAATCCATCCTTGGAAAACGTTTCGATGAGCTGTTGTGTTTTACTTGCTGATGAAACAGATCTTTGAGTTTGCCAGCGATGATAGAGGAAGCAAAGAGAGACAAGAAAGGAGACAAGATAATCATAATAATCAAGAAAGCTTGACGTTGCTCGTTTTATGACCACATAGAGATGATTAAATAAAATAAAAGATGATATTTATGCAAATATTCTCACTTTATTAGGTTTTAACACATGCTCAGTTTGCTCTTACTTTTGAAACTTTCTAAAGTGTTCTTTTGGATTTATGTGTTAAGTTTTCCTCTTTTATATAAATCCTTAGAGTCTCTGAAACTTAATCAAGCATAGCCATTTCCAAGTTTAAAGCTCTCTGCTTCTTTTTTCTCAGGGCTAGAAAAAATGGCAGAATCATCTTCCTCTGCGCATGTAACAACTAGGTCTATTAGTTTGCCCACAAGATTGATCCATCCAAAAGCACAGAGAGTAGAAGAAGAACTGAAAAAGATTCAAGCTTTAAACTCTTCTTCATCAGCTTCTTCTCGGATCCAACTTGGGCTTGCTCGTCTCGTTGAGCTTTATGAGTTTGTCAATGAACAAGTCATATGTTCTCCTCAAGGCCAACAAGCTCTTAGTCTTAACCGCAACGCAAAACTTGTAGAAGCCTCTCTTGATGAATCCATCTTGTTAATTGATGTGTCTGACTTCACAAGAGACTTGATAGGAACATTCATGGAACAAATCCAAGATCTTCAATCAACTCTACGTAGACGCAGAGGAGATCTCTCAACTGTTCAATCCGAGATCCAAAATTTCATTAGCTTTCAGAAGAAATTCAAGAACGCAGCGGCTAAAGAAGTTAAATCCCTTGCAAGAAAACAAACAAAGAAGAAATCTCCTCTTATCAAACAATCTAGCGATCTTGATCAACATTCTACTATGGTCTCTAACATTCTAAGGCAATCAAACGCATCGGCTCTATCTATTTTACAGTCACTCTTACAGTTTCTTTCTTCTTCCGATGAGAATTGTGAAGTTGGATGCGTAGAGAACTCAATGATTCGTTCTTTATATCGAAGAATCATCGGTAAGAAGATCGTGAAGATCATAGATGTGAAAACGATGCTTGGGAGATTAGCTATGCTTAATGTGAAGTTTGAAGCAATTAAGGATGAATTAAGTTACTTATCTAGACGACTTATTCAACATAGAGCGTCTCTCTTGAACATTGTTACCCCATAGTCCATAACAATAATTAATATTAATTTGTATATTTTTTGTAAAAATCAGGTTTTGTAGATAATGAAATTATACTAGAGAAATATGAAGAATTGAATTAACAAAAAAAAAAATGAAGCATGTGTATATATTCCAAAACCTATGTGGTGCATCATCATCACCATCAATTCATCATACATCACATGCTAAACAAATTTACCAATATTGATTATAATATATTATTGTCTTCTAGCTTCGTGTCGCTCACGTCACGTGCTTGTCGTGCTAAATATTTTACGTGTCATTATTTTGTGTACGATGATGATCCACGAGAGCACAACTCAGAAACAATTATTTGTTTCTGCCCCAAGAAAAGAAATCAATTTAATTAAAGAATTTATAAGAGATTCTTTGTTTAATACTCCGCATGTTCCAAACTGTAAAATGAAATTCTTTTTTCAAAACACTTCAATTATGTCGATGATATTATGTCTTCTCAACTTCTTTGACCAAACTTTTTTTTAATTATTGTTAAATTTAATATTAAATATTTGCATAGATGAGAAAAACAAATAAAATATAATAAAACAAAGTTCTAAAACAACACATAATTTAGAAATAGAGGTAGTAATTATTTTTATGCAAAAAACAAATTTTTTTATTTAATTTATATGCAATTATGAAGTTGTTAAATAGTTGACTATACTAATTAAAGTAATAACAACTAAATTGAGTTATTTCTTGTGTCCAAAAAAACAACTAAGAATTAAATAAAGTAGGCACTTTATTATGAAGAAAGTTGGATTATACGAGTTATTAATACATTGTGTATAATTAAGGAAATAATAAGTATGGTTATTCTTAATAACAACTTGACATTCATTGATTAGTGTTTAAACCTAATTTTAAGTTGGTTCAAGCACCAAATGAGCTATATATAAATATATAGTAGGTATTTGTGACTGGAAAGAATATTTTCAATTTGAATTATTAATATTGTGCATTTTCATAGACAATATTAATCTGATAATTATATACTACTTTGGTTAATAGTTAGTATATTTTTATAGTATAGAAGAATATTTAATTTTATGGTCGGATCAAAAAAATTACAAGTATTCTAACAAATAAACTCGTATTAAACCAAAAAACGCCAAATATAAACATGTCACACACACTAATCATGGATCAAACAGTTAATTAAAGAAACCTTATACATATGTCTTAATAACCACAACGTATTGACTATTTTGAGCTTTGTCCTCCGTAAACTCCGACCATTTTTTTTGGCTTTCAATTACTATAAGAAAGAAACTGTCTTACTTCTCTGCTTCTTCAAAATCGGCGGTCTCTCTAGCTTCTCTTTCTTTATTGTTTCTCTCTAATTTCTTTCTCAAAGTGTAGAGTGACTGAGAAATCTCCAATTCATTTGTTATCTTGTGAAACGTTATTTTACATTATCTTTGCATAAACAAAGTGTAATAGTATAACAAAACATCTACACTAACTAATACCTACACATTCAATCACAATGGTACACAATAAATCAATCTACTTTCCTAAAATAGTATTTTCAGTTTCTTGTTTATTCTAACATTTTTTTTTTTGTATTTGTGTGTTTTAGGAAACCATATTACATATTTCGATCTTGATTAATTTCATCTGTTTTGGTCTTGTAAATGGCCAAAATTACAACGTACTCAATTTTGGTGGCAAAGGAGATGGTCAAACTGATGATTCACAGGTAAATTATGTTTTGATTATCTTCTCTTTACCCATAAATATATTATTTTTTATTTGGATATAAATTTTTAAAAATACAATGATGTAAAAAGGCATTTATACAAGCATGGAAGGCTACATGTGGCGGAGAAGGAAACATGAAAACACTTGTCTTTCCTTCTAACAATACATTTTTACTTCAACCTATTTTGTTCAAAGGCCCATGTAAATCTACCTCTATTAAAGTCCAGGTTTGTATATTTACAAATTTTATCTGATTCATACAATTATGTTCAAAATAAAAACATTAATAAAATTTGGGTTTTGAAGTTGGATGGTGTCATCATCGCACCTGAAAACATACAAGCTTGGTCCAACCCCAAATCTCGAGCGTGGATTGTTTTTACAACTGTCTCTGCTCTAATGCTCACTGGTTCCGGAGAGATTAATGGGTTTGGTTCCTCCTTTTGGGAGGTAATTATTAATATCCTATTTCTTCAAAGTTTATATAAAAAATTATAGAATTGTGACACTAAGTTATAGATTTTTTTTCTGATTTTTCAGCAAAATCTGAAAGCTTCTCAACGGCCTACAGTGAGTATATCTACTAAATTTATCATATACCATTAATTGGCTACTAAAAGTAAAATCATTTTTTTTTTTTTTTTTTTTTTTTTC
>WJSH01003963.1:150237-163076 GCA_009757365.2 Lepidium campestre
GCAATACTGTTGCAATATCGAATGTTAATCTTATTGCACCTCAGACGAGTCCCAATACAGATGGGATTGATATTAGTGACTCCACTAATATTAACATACTTAACTCCATTATTCAAACTGGTGTGTTTTTATCTATAAATCGTTTTGAGTCAATACATTAAATGAATCAATAACCTTTAATTGATGAATTCCAAACATAATATTCACAGGGGACGATTGTATAGCAATCAACACTGGAACTACTAATATCAACATCACTGGAGTTAATTGTGGACCTGGTCATGGAATAAGGTCACTTATTTTATTAAACAATTTTGTTAGATAGATAGAAAATTATTTTTAGTCAAGTGGTTAAATGTTTATTGAAATTTCATTCTAAAGAATTGTGTAGTTTTCGTGATTATGTTTGGAATTCAAAAGATTTAAGTTATGGATCAAAATTTGTTAATTAAAAAAAAAAACTACAATTAATGGATAATAGTGTGGGAAGTCTAGGAGCCGATGGAGCAGAAGCTGAAGTTAGTGATGTTCAAGTGACAAACTGCATTTTCAACCAGACAACCAATGGAGCTAGAATCAAGACATGGCTGGTATTTATTTTTCTTTTTCTTTTATTACTAGTTAATTTTGTATATATATATTTTTTTTGGACAAACATTCTTCATTAGATTAGTTAACCTGGAGGTACAACCAACGGAAGCAGAAGCAATACATTGCTAAAAGATTTTGAAACATAAGCAATAGCATAAATAAAGGATAGAACCCGGTTATAAAATCCGACAAAGTCTTCATGAAATTTTGGAAGTCCTCGATCCATCTCCAACAAGAATCTTTTGGAATTTTATATAAACCATGGTGGAATGTCAAACTTATGCTAAGAAAAACAAAGCTTGTAGTCATCTCCAAACATTTGGAAAGAAGTAGGGGATGTCTCTGCAAAAAGTCTTTTTTTTTTAGAGAACTCACTTTGCGAAAAGTCTTTTTTTTTTTTTGGTATATTTAAATTGATAACTTTAGTCGTTCAGAATACGTTTAAAATTTTTATTTCTTTTTTATTATTTTTAGAGTGGACAAGGATATGCAAGAAATATAAGTTTTGAGAACATCACACTCATTAACGCGAAAAATCCAATTATAATCGATCAACAATATGTAAATAAAGGGCGACTTGGTGCAAAGGTAAGTATTATATATAAGTTTTAATAAAATTATCATTGATTGTGAAAATGAAACTCATCATAGGTATGTATTTATGTATTAATAGGAATCAGCAGTGGCGATAAGCAGTGTAAAATATGTGGGATTCGGTGGAACAACATCGAATCCAAATGCAATAACGCTTAAATGTAGTGAAGCCACACATTGTAAAGACATCGTTATGGATGGTATTAATATTACATTGGTGAATGGAGCTAAACCTAAAATTAATTGTCAATATGTTGAAGGTCAATCCACTGATACTGATTTGATGCGCCATTGTTTTCAAAATAACACTACTCCTTAATTATTAATTTACGAATTTTAATCACATTTTCTACTGTCGTGGATTGATTTTTGAATGTCTTTTATAACGGTTGTAATTTCCTTTACACAAAAACATTTAATACATTTTTTCTTAGAACCGACTTGGGTATTTAATTGCAATTAATTACTAAAAGATTCCGCTTCTTGTTTTCTTTAAAGCATTTGTAAGTTATGACAAAGAAGACAAATCTTGGTTCTTTGAAGCCGGACACATGTTTAGATCTCTTCTGACCAAAATTTTTATAAATTCTGACACCCAAAAAAAACAGTTGGGATCGAAAATAAACGAACAAGAAACTGCATTTAAAAATAAGAATGCGCGACAAAGTTTGTATAGATGCATAAGAAGAAGACAAAGAGGAACATGAGTTACAATGAGTCAGTGACCATAACTGATGAGTTTTATTCATGTTAGAAACAGACAGATGAGGTTAAGTGACCCATGTTCTTCTTACATGTTCCCACTTCGCTTAACCCGAGATTGTTCCTTTGTTTCCACATTCATTCTTTGCTATATATATAGAAAACTTCAAGAACCCTAAAAGAGCATCTCAATCCAATTTAAAGTTCTAAAAAAGGAAAAAAGATAGCCATGGAAGGTTTAGATTCGGTCTTTCTGTCTGATCAAACCACACACACACCGGTTCGATTTGCGAGTCTTCCTTCAAGAATTCATCCACTCTCTGTTAAGCTCAGATCAGCTTTAAACGTGCTCAATATTTGGCAGAGATCTTCTTCCGCAATCTCGGCTTCTACTACTTTTGGTCACGAGACGCTTCTCGTTGGACTCGCGAACCTCACTGAGCTCTATGGTTGCGTGCACGAGCTACATGAATCCTCTTACGTGAAACACACGCTTCTTCATCACCAGAGAGGGAAACTTCTCGAAGATTTTTTAGATGGATCCGTTGTGTTGCTCGATGTCTGTGAGGCCGCAAGAGAGGTGATTGTCACGATGAGAGAAAATGTGGCGGATCTCAAATCAGCTCTTCGTAGGAAAGGTAACGTGGAGAAGGAGGTAAAGTCGTATATTTACTTGCGGAAGAAGGTAAAGAAAGAAATCTCTAAACACATCAATGCACTTAAGAAAGTGGAAACTAAAGATATTTCAACCAACATAGATCAAGATTCAGCCATAGCAACCACGACTGTTCTGCGAGACACTATCGAAATCAGTGTCTCGATTATCAGACACCTTTGGTTGTTCCTATCAACAATACCACCAACACGATCTCCGACCAAAAAAATCAAGACCACCATCGAGTTTTTGTCGAATCCTTTTGTATCGTCAACATTATCATATAAATCTTTGGATCTGGTAAAGGAAATGAAGAGACTTGATGATGTATTTCTGGGTTCTGTTGTGGATCCGAGAAGAAACTATGTTGAAGTTGAGATGATGGAGAATGAAAAGATGAGGAGAGATGTTGTTGAAGATGGTTTTCGTGATATGGAGACAGAATTAGACTCTGTTTCCAAGTGTTTGGTTAAGAATAGAGTTTTGTTTCTTAACATCCTCAGTAAATGTTGAAACTGAGCTTTTTGTCACATCATTTTTCCTCAAATTTTGTTGTTTGTAAACAATTGAAAAATCAGATTCTCAGGTTTTCATTATAGACTTATAGTAAACCAACTTTGACATAACAAAAAAACCCAATTTTGGTATCACTTAAATCTCCCGTTTATACAATAATTCAAAGTAAAACTATAGTCTTATGACATGTGATAAACCAAAGTTATTGTTGTTTGGTCAGAATTATGACTTAAATTTTGTTTAAAAAAAATCAAAACCAGACTAGTCACTTAGTGTTGTCTTTGTAGATATTAGTTGGTTTTCTTGTCCAAATCCTTGAAATTATAAAAACAAAAATAGTTTCATTTTTTTTTCAACATTGGACCACAATTGACCGGTTCATTAGCCAAGTTCCTATATAATGTAAGCACCGAAAATTAATCATTGGATGTGTAAGTGCATCTATCTTTAGTGCACTTACCACCTGCCATTAGACTAAAGGTCACCTACAAATAATATCATTTATTATATAAAAGAATTTGCCATCTAACCCCGTAAATTTGATAAAGTATTTTTCCTAATTTATAGATTTCAATTTTTTTTTTGGCAATACTAACCGTGAATTTGTTGTGAGCTATCGAATCAAATCAACTCAAATCATTTGTCTATACAAGTTTTAAAATGCAGATACTTTTCTCAAAAGTACGTCAATTTCCTTGATCTCTTCTAGCCTAATCTTATCCGATTGATAATTGGTGTAAAGATGATTCTTCTAATTGTAGAAGATCATTGACGTGACAATTGTTTGTTCATAAAAAATCACTGACAACTATATAAAGCCAATAAATATGATTTAGCTACAACTAAAAAGAAAGAATGTTTGTTTTACATCATTAATTAATAATTATCATATTAATAAAAACGGTAACATAACGTGATGGAAAGTGTAATAATTGGTGGCCTTGCATCCACCTAAAAATAAAGAGTTAAAATAAAAATATTAAGCTTTAATACGTGTACCTGTTGCAGGGGACTGTGACAAAATACGAATACATTTTTTATATAAATCTACAAATTTATCATAATCTTTATACACGTGTATTATTGCACTGAACAATAACATGTTAGTACTCAGACTCATAAGACCAATTATTGGACAATTTAAACATAACGTCTCACTTTTCAAAAGAGTGTCACTTTATGATATGATCACCAATTTCACAATTATTTTTGTGTTATCCGAAACAATTGTGGATATACATTCATGATTTATTTAAACTTTTTTTCTACCATTTTAAATAAAATATTACAAATAATTTTGAAAGATATATTGTGTTTATTATTTTAGTTTGTTCTATTAGTTTGGTCACGAACTTTCATGATCGCTGATAAGTAAACAAGGTAAACTAGATTCCGTCAACCAGAGACAAAGTCAGTGAAATCTTGCAATCAAATCATTTCGCAAAACATGTGCACTTCTTATACGTGTCACAATGTGAAAAGCCATGCAAATGAACATTACAATAAAATTATGTTTTTATATTTCTTGAAAAATATTTACGCAACTTACATAAGATTGAAGATGATTGGATAATAGAAGGGTGTATAATATATGGTTGAGGAAGATCAGGATCACGTTACCTACTCAAACAATTCTAACATCGTCGATTTTATAAAATTTGAATAACTCGAAAGGTCAAATTGTTATGTGGCAAAAGAGGAAGCAATAGAGACGATGACTCATCAGGCTCATCTCTGTGGCCAAATAATTTGACCAATATAATAGCACCCGACAGCTCACAGAGTCACAGATTTGCCAGTAATAATCGGACCAATCAAATTTAATATTCAATTATTGTTGAAGTTTTGTTGGTTGATAGGCTCAAACCCTTTGGCCTATATATATACATGTGGTGAGCAAGTTGAATAAAGCAGATCGATCAGAAAAACATCCAAACAAATCTCAAAACAAAATAATTGAACAACAAAAAAATGTCGAACATAATCGTCAAGAATCAACTAAGATCTATAAGCTTACCTTCAAGATCGCATCCAAGCACCACTGAGATTGAGGAAGCTCTTAACAAGGTTATAAGTATTAACTCTACAACCGCTTCGTCCGAATCAATCTTGATGGGCTTGTCCGGTTTGGAGGAACTCTACAATTGTACGGAGGAATTTCTAAACATGGGATCAACACAAAGGGTTATGTCTTCTGATGGATCCGAGTTTATGGAGGAGATGCTTGATGGTTCGTTGAGGCTAGTGGATATATGCAGCGTCTCGAGGGATCTAATGGTGGAGACTCACGAGCATGTTCGTGGTGTTCAGTCATGTGTTAGAAGAAAGAAAGTCGCTGGAGGAGGAGAAGATCAACTCGATGTTGCAGTCTTGAGCTATGTCGGATTTAGAAAGCACATGAAAAAAGAAGCTAAGAAGCTTCTTGGATCTTTAAAGAACATTAATGGAGGAACAAGTTCGTCATCATCAGTAAACAATGGTCAAGAAGATGAACATCTTGTGGCGGTTATAGATGCGATGACACGAGTAGTTTCCGTAAGTGTCTCGGTGTTGAAGTCGTTCTTAGAGTTCTTGTCGGGACGACAAAGTAACATTAAGAGCAAATTGGCTTCAGTACTAAAGAAAAAGAAAGATCACCATGAGGAGATCAAGAACGAACTAGAGAGTTTAGATTCCGCAATATGTAGCTCTCGTGATGATCTACAAAAGAAGCTTGAGGAGGTTGAGATGAGCATTGATGGGTTTGAGAAGAATTTACAAGGATTATTTCGAAGGTTGATTAGAACACGAGCCTCACTTCTCAACATAATTTCGCATTAAATTATCGAGAGTTTACGCAGACATAAGATTTTGTACAGTAACTAAACATATACTTGTAGAGTTAAATTTATAGAAAAAGATACAAATTTTGCAGTTATATATGCAAGCTTTTGTTTGACTTAAGCAGTAGTTCAAATTGACTAAATCAGTGGCTAATTTCATATTAAATTTTAAATTGGAATGGAATGGAACATATTGGAACTTATTATACTTATCGACTTATCGTTTGTGTTTTACTAAAGTATGAAAAAGTCTGTGAAAGATTCGGTAGAACGCTTTTCGATGAGATCTATTTTTTTTTTTGTGTTTTAATTTTTTCTTAAAGCAGCCATTGAAATAAAATAGGTTTAATTATTAATTAGGTGTTTTGAAAGACAACCCGGTTTATATCGGTTCTCAATTTTTTTTTGTTTTTGGGCTTATTAAGTAAAAATACCAAACCATACAAATTGTATGATACAATAAAGAATTGATTGATATCGGTTCTCAATTTCCGGTTCATATCTCCTGAAGAAGAAGCCAATCAAATTAGATCCTAGGGACGCAACGTTTACAAACAGGGGTAATTTCGTCAAAGCGGGATTTGAATTGGATCCTACGGACGCAAACCTTCAATAAAAAGGCGGGAGAGAGATCTAAACGAATTAAAGAAAAAGAATAACGGTCATAACCGTCGTGTGATCGGAAACACTATATAAATACTTCTTCGATATTCAGACAAATCGTGTTGCTCTCTATCAAAAAGAACAAAATTAGTTATGAGTAATCACGAGGAATCATTGGATATTGAGGAAGAGATCTATGATGATGCTGACTACAGTGATTCTTCTTGTTGCGCTGATGCAGGAGAAATTCGCGAAATCGTTCTCGCTCTTCCTGCACTGAGCATTAGAGAAAGATCTGATGACAATGTCGATGAAAAGATCTCTGAAGAAGCTGTTACTGCAGCGGAGTTGATTGTGGAAGCCGCAAAAGAAGCGGAGGAGAAGGAGAACACAGAACAAACTGTGAGTGAAACCGGCGATGCAATTGGGAGTCCTCTAAGTAAGAAGCCACGTGTCTTGAGTGATGATCTTGCTGAAGCCGTCGGTTCTGTTGCGAGCGGTTCGGTTGAGGAGGGAGAATCGATGATGGAGCCTCGCAAGAAAGTCCCATCTAAATTACTCAATCCGCCTCCAGGTACGTCAAAGTGTCTCATGTGTGGACGAGAATTCATTTCTTTGAAGATTGTGTTTGGTCATATACATGAAACTTCATAAAGATCGTGGATATGTAGGTTTTCCTCCAAAATCAACATTTACTGCTGCAGAAGAAGGTTTTGGTGATGTTATTGCTGCTTCATCAAGTGGTGCTGGCTTGGGCATTGATCCAAATGTCGCGGTTAATGAGGAAGTACGAAGAGGTACTGGTTTTGTTTTGCCGTTTGACCTTAATGAAGTGCCAGATATTGAGGAGGAAGAAGTGGCAAGGGAGGACGATGAGTAAGCAAGCGAGGAGAATGAAGCGGAGTGAAAGATTCGTTTCATAAAACTGTTGAAATTTTCTATTTTTGTTCGAATAATGTCGCGTTCATGTGACCGCATGTATGCATGCATTGAACTACTCAGAGATACATTGTTTTCTTCGGTTTGTTTCCTTTAAGAACTTTAGTAATGCTATTTGCATAAAATTGTATGGAATAAATGTTGCAAATTTCTATAAATCTTGCAATGAAACTATGTTTTGCGTCCATTAATTAGTTGTTATATTACTATCTCTACAATTCAATTTCCTGAAGCCGCGTTAACAAGCAATTAACCGAAGATGATATCAATAGGAGTAATATCCATTTGAAAGCTGGAAATGTCAATTAATTAAGTTGAGAAAATGAAATTTACACAGACCAATCTTGTAACAGACCGAAGACAAATGTGAGGAAAAAGTTGAAGTAGGTACTAAAATCCTTAAAGGAAAAGAATACAGTGTCACATTTATGTGATTATGTTCATGAAGATGTACATGATATGCCCATTCTACCGTTACGTCCAGATGACGAAGTAACGTAAAGAGCATGTTTATAACGCTCACTAAGTTGGTGTTAGTTGATAAGAACAAAAACCTAGCTTCTTAACATAATCTTTCATTAGAAAATGCTAATATATTCATTAATGCAACATTTATTTCTCTACACTATTAATAATAAGAAACTCATTCTCATTGTAATTTTTTTTTGGGTAACAACTTAACATTTTTTTATGGTATAATATAATTAAAAATTTATGTTCATGGTTTAATTAAAATCTTATATTTACAAATGAATGAGCATAAAGGTTCAGCTAATGACCCTTAAAATTTGACATTTTGAAATGTGGTATAAAATCACTCGATGTGGTATAAAACACACGTTATGAAGTTACTCCATAAAGCAAAAAGGTCCCAGCCAAAATCTAAAACCTAATGAATGCAAAATCGGATAAATCATCACACTCCTAAATTTATGGGAACATAATTGACGGTGTTATTAAAGTGAGGCATCTCCACTCTTGTGGGACCATCATCCTTGCATACATATCTTCATCTTTATTGATTAAAATAATGTAACAAAATCACTCAAAGATCTTTGAATTAAATTCAATCTAGGTACCCACAAAACATAAATAAAGATTCTTGTATTTGTAACGTTCATAAGAAACAAAACCCTACGAAAAATATATTAAATAATAAAAATGGGCGGTGGTTTGGTGCATGAAAAGAAGTGTGAAAAAGGTTTCGACTTTAGTAACCGAAACCGAAACATCGAACTTCGACAACGATTTAATTCATTAATCAAAGGACAGAGCATTTATTGAGCCTTACGTGTTCTGTTCTTCCTTAGTGAAGTACCCACACTCTCTTCACATGGACTTCACGTCTTAGCTAAGCTAGGTCCTACTCATTGACATTTATGTCACTATGTGTGTACCCTATATATAAACCCTAAAATTAAAGGACCTGCATATAACTCGAATAACTCATTTTCATCATTCATCATTTGAGATGTACATGTCCTCATTGTCTCCGAGACTCCACAAAGCATACAAAGCTAGATGTGTTAGCTTACCGGTTCGGTCTCATCCAAGTGTTAGGAGGATTCAAGAAGTGGTCTCTAATGTTAGAGCTTTAGGGTCTTCTTCGATAGACTCGAGGACGATGGTCCGTGGCGGTCTCTCTGGTCTCACCGAGCTTTACAGATGTTTAAGTGAAGATCTCTTCAAGTCTTCTTCTGAAGCTCAACAAGTTCTTCTTAATGGTGATGGCTTGATGGATGAGCTTCTTGAAGTATCACTGAAGTACTTAGAGGTTTGTGGAGGAGCTAAAGAAGTGGCTTCTAGGATCAAGAAGATTGTTGTCGAGCTTCAATCTGCTTTGAGGAGGAGCAAGAAAGGAGGTGAATTTAGCCTCGAGAGTGACGTGGATGCTTACGTGGCGTCGAGGAAAGAGATTAAGGCGGAGATCAAGAAGTACATGGTAATGTCGAAAGAGACAGATGCGTGTTTGGAGAGTGTTTGGTGTGATAGTGATGATCAAGAGATGAGTGCTTTGGTTAAAGTGATGCAAGAGACGAGTGTAATGACTTGTTTCGTCTTACGCTCTGTCTTCTCGTTCTTGTCTTCGCCTAAAGTGTTAAAGACTAAGAATCATCATCATCACAAAGGTTGGGGGATTGTTATGAAACTTGTGAAGAAAGGAATTGATCATCATAACCAGGAGAAGAGAGATCAAGAGAAGGGTTTTTCTTGTCTCGAGCTTGAAGCTATGGAATCTGAGCTTAAGAAGCTCGTTGTGATGACGACAAAGGAAGATCAAGAAGAGGAGAAAGAGATTAGTGAAGAAATATGCGAGAGGATTCAATGTGCATTAGTTAGATCCGAAGCTGTAGAGACAGCCATGGAAGAACTTGAAGAGGGACTTGAAGGATTGTTCAAGGTTATGATACAAGCTAGAGTCTCTCTGCTTAACATCCTCTCCACTTAATTCAAAATTGATCAGATTCGAATTTCTTGGTCTGGATTCGAGAATAAACTAGACCAGGTCCATAGATTTCGAGATCTTGGTTTGTTTGTTTATTTTATTGTATGTTGAGAGAGAGAGAGAGAGTTTAAACATGCGTCCATGTTTTAGAGGATGTGTGTTTGTTGTAAGTTTGTAACTCGTTCATGTGTGAACAACTCTTGTGAAGTGTTATGTATAAATATGAAAATATCTACAATTTTACCGCTTAAAACTTTAATGCAACCACAAAAAATATAATCAACAAACTATTGGTTTAAGGGCAAGTGTTAGTTTTGTTGTAGCTTATAATTATTCAATATCATGTAAAAGTGATGTTTTATATCACTATTTTGATATTAACTACGGCTGGTTCTGGATTTGAGAGATTAAAACCGAAAGTTGGATGCATGTACACTTTAAAGAGAGATACGAATACAAAAGCACTCATTCTTAAAATTGATAATAATACGATTTGGTTTTGTGTGTTAGATAATATATAAATGACGCATCTTTAGAATATTATATAGTATAACTTTTCTTTAGAATAAATCGATAAATCTTTTCAAATTTTTTGATATAACGAAAGGATGAACCCCACATGCGATGATGGCGGTAGTTTGAAGAATGTAATCTTCTTTCTTAGTTTGATATTCACACAATTCTCACATGAAAACCACAAAAGATAAAACCATATTAAACATTATTTTTTTATTCGATTAATGCGAATTGCAATTTATTTACGATGACCGGGAGGACATGTGCAATAACAACTAGTAGCAAAACATAGTTCTTTACATGGTGGTTTACAAAAACCAAACCCTAGTTGCTCAATCGATGATGAAGCTTCATGATGAGACGATACATGAAGATCAGTTTCTTCAAGTAACAAACGTTTCGTCTCAACAATCTCAACTGTTATTGATATCATCACTGCAAATGTAATAAAAACATTATAACTAACGTAATCTAATTCTTGATTAATTTATCATACTAAATGTCGAGCTTACCAGTGAAAGCTAAGAAGAGAATGAAAGCAGATTTCACTGAGAACTTTCCCATCATCTTATGAAGTATGAACTTGTGTTTCTTTTCTCCAATTTACAAAGAGATGATGAAAATAACAAAAGCTTGTATATTTAAATCGAAAAAGTATGCTATATTTAGTTTTAAAAAAATAGATCAAATTTTTATTATATAATGAAAGATATGGCAATTAATTTCAATTGAATAAAAAGTTGGCAACCCAAGATTTGGTATGTTTGACTGAAAAAAAACAACCCCAGGACCAAAGTCCAACGCACTTAGCCCAAGCCCAATAATGTAATCAAATAAATCACTCAGATTTACGGCCCACGACGGGTGCTATGAATGAAACTCATAGAGCTTCGGATACTTAATTTGCTTGGGATGCTCGTTGGATTTGGCAACGTGTCTGTGATGATACGATTTATAAAAAAAACAAATCTGAAGATCGATGACGCATCTTTGGAATATCATATAGTTAGATCTTTCTTTAGAATTAATCGATATATCCTTTTTATTCGATTATAATGTGAATTATAATTTATATTTGAGGACGTGGAGGACAAACGCAATAACATCTCGCAGCAAAACATAATGGTTTGCATAGTGGGTTACAAAAACCAACCGCTAGTTCCTTAACCGGCGGTGAAGATGAAGAAGCTTCATGATGAGATGATACGTGAAGATCATGAGTTTCTTCTTCTAACAAACGTTTCGTCTCAACTGTTACTGATATCATCACTACAACACAAAATGTAATTAACATTATAAGTACCGTAGTCTAATTCTTGATTAATTTATCGTATATGTAAATATTAAATCTTGAGCTTACCAGTGAAAGCTATTAAGACGATGAAAGCAGATTTCACTGAGAACTTTCCCATTACCGTATGAACTCGTGTTTTCTTTTTTCCAAATTACAAAGAGATGAATGAGGAGATAACAAAATCTCCTATATTTATACCGAAAAATATGCTATTTTTAGTAAGAAATTATATCAAATTTTGTATATGAATGCGAAGAGATAAGATCTCCAAAAAAAGAAAATCAAATAGTCTAAGTCTTTATTAATAACGGAAGATCTTAATATTTATGACAATTAATTTCAATCGAATTAAAGTTTGACAACCGAAGATTTGTATGTTTGACTAAAAAAGCCCAAGACCAAAACCTAGCGTACTATAGCCCAAGCTCATTATGTAATCAAATGAATTACACAGCTTTACGGCCCACTAAAGCCCATTACGGATGAGTGCTTCGGATGCTCGTTGGAATTGGCAACGTGTAATATATACAACGGCTATATTTTGACATTGTCAAACTTGTCGCAAGTCCAGCTAAATACAATCATAAGTCGGTGGCTTCTTGTGGGACCCGAAAGTGCGTTACTTTACTAATTTCAGCGGACCGTTACATACACACTCATCACTAGCCTTGTTCTTACTCTTCATCTCTTTCTTCTTCTGTGTCAGAGACGCGGTGGTGAGAAGAAAATGACGGCGGCTGGAGTTGCCTCTGTGCAGACCAAGAAGCTCATGAAGTTCAGTCTCTCTCTTTTCCGTCGTGGCTTTAACTCCTCCAAATGGTACTCATTTTTATTTATTTAATGCTTCTTAGATTCCTAATCTCCCTCAATCTGCTTCATTGTCCAGAAAGTTCTGGTTTTGGATTTTTTCTTCGTGCTCGATTTGGAAAAAGTTAGGTTTCTTTAGTCTGTTGGTACTTCTTATCTCGAGAATCAATCTGGGCATTCTCAGTTTCTTAATTTAGAAAGAAGAAAAATACAAGAATTTTGGTCTGCGTTTTGAGATTTCTCCGATCTGTAGTTTTCTATGATTAAGCATCTGATGAAAGTTTTTTTTTTTTTTTTCTGGTTCGTTTTGGGTCTTGGATTGGAAACAGCAAAACGGCAGCGAAGATGGCTGTG
>WJSH01003963.1:163107-175549 GCA_009757365.2 Lepidium campestre
GAAACAAATGAGACGTGACGTTGCTGTTCTTCTTCAGTCCGGTCAAGATGCCACCGCTCGAATCAGAGTTATTCTCTTTTCTGCTTCACTTTTTAAGTCTATCGAGTTTTCTTTCCAAAATTCAATTCAGTGAAGGTTTTGCTTTGTGAAATTTCAGGTTGAGCATGTGATAAGGGAACAGAACATTCAGGCGGCAAACGAAATCATTGAGCTTTTCTGCGAACTTATTGTTTCTCGCCTCACTATCATCACCAAGCAAAAGTATGTTCTATATCTAAGTGTCAATTTGACTCTTTACTTTACTTCAGTTTGTGTTCTTATAAGTTTGTGTTCTTATATGTGTTTGGCTTTCTTTTAGGCAATGTCCTGTGGATCTTAAAGAAGGTATTGCTAGTTTGATTTTCGCTGCGCCTAGGTGTTCTGAAATTCCAGAGCTTGGGGATCTTAGAGACATATTTGAGAAGAAATATGGGAAAGATTTTGTATCTGCTGCTATTGATTTGCGTCCCACCTGCGGCGTGAACCGGATGGTAACTAATCATTTATGTTTCTGATTAGTTTAACTTGAGCTGTGATTCATATTCAGATTCAACATGAATCCTGATCTTGTCTCTTTTCTTGTGTGTATGCAGTTAATTGATAAGCTTTCAGTTAGGAATCCCGGTGGAGAATTCAAACTGAAAGTCATGAAAGAAATTGCAAAGGAATTCCAGGTTAATTGGGACACTACAGAGACAGAACAAGAACTTCTCAAACCTCAAGAAGAAAGCATAGTATGTCTCTTTAGTTTCTCTATTGTACTTCCTCTTCTGTTTTTCAAACATCAGAATCTTAAGAGTTGTGTTCTTCATGTATGAACAGGATGGGCCACGTACGTTTGTTAGCGCCTCAAGTTTACCGGTTAATCGTGCTGAGCCTGTTGATCCTACCAAAGCAGTGCCGAGGTATGTACGCATTCCATATTTTGCTTCAACAAAGTCGACATAAGGGCTCAGGAAAATGAAGTGTTGTTCTTGTTTTGGTCATTAGATCTTGTAGTAGCACGAGCATCAACACGCATTATCATGACACGGAGTCAGCAGCGGAAGCAGCTACTGAATTAGCCAAACAGGCAGTTGCAGCAGCACAAGTAGCCTCCTTATTAGCTACCAGAAGAGACACCAACAAGGCTTTCTCTGTATCTTCCGATCATTCAACAAACCAGAAGGATCATCAGCATCCAGGTTCAAGAAGACAATCCCAAAACTCCGAAACAAGCTCATATTACGCAAAACCTTGTGTAGAAAACAGAGGAATCGGTAGAAGACACAGCTACAACAATCCGGCTATTAATGAATTTGACGATGAGGAAGAAGACTACACCAAGAGAGAAGCAGAAGAAAAGGAAACAATGAGGAGGAGGAGAAACAGCTACAACTCTCCATCAGTTCCTCCTCCTGCGACTACTGAGATCAAGTTTGATGAGTCAGACTACTACGAGGAAGAGACAGAGACAGAGTCAGAAGGACCATCACAGGGTCGTGTTTCATCCCTCCCGCCAAACCGAGCACCGCCTCAGGCTCCTCAGTCCGGTGAGTCCAGACGAGACTCAAGTGACCACCATGTTCACCCAAAACTGCCTGACTATGATATGTTGGCTGCACGCTTTGAAGCAATCAGAAACAGTAAAGGGCCGTTGATCTGAAGCCAGTAACTTCGACTACTATATATATAGAAAGAAATCACGTATGGAGTGGGATAATACGATTATTGTGTTTAACTTTTGTGTCTGCAAATGAAAAAGGAAGAAACAACCTATTTTTTAATATACTACTAAATAACGGTTCGGTTTTGTTGTGATATATTTCAGCATAAACAATAGTTAAACACAACGAACAAGACCACTTAATGCAAGCGAACAAGACATGCAAATGGTCGTAGAAGACTTACCACGACAATGGGGCCTGATTTCGAGGGTTCATGGACGAGTCATTGACAGAAGCTTCGTCCAGTTCATGTTCAACTCGGAACATGATCTCATATCTGTGCTGCGCCGACAACCATATCAGCATAATGGATGGTTTGTTGTCCTTGATCGGTGGAACGATCATCCTCATGCTGACTTCCTTTCCACGATACCGATCTGGGTTCAGCTGAGGAATCTACCCATCCAATATATCTCCGACAACACGATTAGCCGCATTGCAGGAACCTTGGGTGACGTGGGACCAACAGACATACAAGAAGCGACTCTCTTAAGACCATTCACAGTCCGAGCGCGAGTTCATCTCAATATCAACAACAGGTTAAGGTTTTATCGCCCCGTACGTCTAGGAAATGATGACTTGGTTGTCATTCGGTTTTTCTATGAAGGTATCTCTAATTTCTGCTATCATTGTCAAAGCCTATTGCATAGTTCACACCATTGTCCTTTCATGCCCCTTCCGGTTCACGGTATGAACGTCCACATTCCTATGGAGCAAGATGATAACCAAGCAACGGAAAGCTTGGTGTCGTTGGAGTATCAAGATAACCTCTCACCTCAGTCTCAATCTCCGGTTATTCTACCACCGCAACCACCACTGACCGGACCAAATCAACAGCTTTTGCATGACATCTCTTGTCCGATGACCACAATGGCATTTCATACAAATTCAACTTCTGCACAAGCATGCTGCTCTAACATACCTCCACCTGGTCACACACAACTGGTTGAGAGCTCAACAGACCTCAGACCTCCTTCAACCTCTGCAGATCATGGTAGAAACAAACGCCAGCTGCCAACATTAAGTCCTTCAGGTGTGGTCTCGAAACGGGCCAAAAGCATCTAGTTGACGACCTATGGTTTTAGTTTGTTCTAGGGTTGGTTGTTGATCCTTAATCTATCGTATGTGTGTACTTGCTCTTAGGTTGCATCCTTTTACTTTCTTTGGTTCGGCTTATGTGTGTTGTTTCTTCTTCTCTGCTTTGCTCTGGTTCGTAGGTTTCATGGGTTTTTGTTTGTTTTCTGGTTTGAAACTTTGCATTAGGCTTGGCCCAACTTCTCAGGTTAATCGAAGTTTATTAAGGGAAAATAAAAAAAAAACAATAGTTAAACCGGTCTACGAAATTTGAATTGGGAACCGGATTTGCCGTGTAATCTAATTTCGGGACCTATAATTTCTGTTGACAAATAGGAAATATTGAAAAAAGTTTCAACGTGGAAAAAAAAGGAAACCGCTTTTTCTATATATTTTTCAGAAATTTACATAAACAGATTTTAGTAATCTTTAAATTTAAATTTTTTCCATCGAAAGGTATTAAAGAATCTTTTAGATGAAAGATATAGAAGATTACCATATTGGTGAATATATTGTTGAGATTTGTATTTATCTTGTATTAACTATTCTATAAAAATACGTTAATCTATGTATTCGCTTTTAATCAATTTTAATAATATTCCATGAAAAACATAAAAAGGATCCAATAAAAAGTGGACAAAATTCCATGAACAATTTTTATAATTTTTTTTAATGAACAAAACAGAAAGGAATTATCAGAAACTGTTCAATACACAACACAGCGATAGAGATTGAGATGGCTAAAGTACTCGGATGGTCTGATTTACCTGAAGAACTCGTCGATTTATTCGCCGATGATCGTTTATCTTCAAACATCGACTTCCTCCGTATCCGTAGCATCTGTAAACCCTGGCGTTCAGCGGTTGCGACTAAGAAGCGTTTCTCGAACCGCTTTCAACGTAACCTTCCTTATTTCAGGAGGAAAAAGACTTTTGTCTCTCCCATTACTTTCTTCCGTGTAACTCTACCTTCTTCTTCATGTTCAAACAAAGGATGGTTGATCAAAATCAGACAAGTCTCTGAATCTAGTAAGTATAATCTCTTGTCTCCTCTCTCTGGTAAGTTAATCACACCTTCTGACCAAACCCTAGACCTTATGAAGTTCGGAGTTTCAGAGATTCGTCAATCTTACAACGTTCAATATTTGACCGAGATTAAAAGAACTCTTATAGTTCTAGTTTGTAAGAATGTAGACTAGTAAATTTTTCGGAAATTCAGCTAGAGTTGTTCTCTTAAACAATCTGTGTTTCGTAGTCTACGACAATGAAATTTGGTGTTGCAAGATTGGAGAGGAAAGTAAACGATGGACAAGAATCCAAAACGATGAAGTTGAAAGTTTCTTGGACATTACACTTCACAGAGGACAAATATATGCCTTAGACTTAAAAGGAGCAATTTGGTGGTTTAGTTTGTCTGAGCTCAGTATATATAAATACGAACCTTCAACTCCATTGGACTACTACGACTTTTGTGATTGCAAGGACAAGAGACTTGTGGAGTATTGTGGAGATCTTTGTGTTATTCATCGTTTCTATAAGACGACCCACGTAAAGGGTAAAGAGAGGACCATTGGTTTTAGGGTTTATAAGATGGACAAGGATTTGGTAGATAGGGTTGAGGTCAATGCCTTGGCAGACAAGGCACTCATTGTGGCTGCAGACAGTTGTTTTACAGTCTTAGCCTCCGACTACTATGGATGTTTGGAGAATGCCATCTACTTCAATGATGGGGAAGATGTTAGTGTATTTAAGCTTGATGGTGGTTGCATTGTTACCAAGCAGATTGACTCTTCTTCTTCTTCAACTTCTCAACAGAGTTGTTTCCAGATGTTTTCTGCTCCTTTTCTCTGAAAGTATCTGACCGTTTGATGAATCATGCGTTAGTCATGTAATGTTACAATTTTCTTTTTGTTAATTTTAAAAGGTGTACTAGAAAAAAGTTACAATGTTACAAATTGAAGATTCTCAAAGATGGATACTTTACACAAGATTATATAATAAGGAAAAGCAAAAATACTGATACAAAGTTTTGGCTAAGTCAGAAAGTGGAACTCTTAAAACTGTAATTGGAATGAGTAAAAAACTAACTGCAAATACTTCTTAGAAAAAAATAATGGTCAAAGATTTTCATGTATTAAGGTATATTTAAAAGTAGATATCATCATGTTTGACTACAATATATTTAGTATAAATATAAAATAGAAATCATAATAGGTGCCTATCACATCACAGTTTATCACATCACATTTAGCGAGTGGTGATGCTGTTTTTACAAATACTATGACACCGAAATTTGATAATTTCCTAGTATAAATAGAAGAAAAAATTGATTTTGAGGAGTAGAGTTTAAGCTATGGATCAAGTTTTATCGATCTAATTGTTTGACATAAAAAAAAATTATGATAGTCCACAATCTAGAATGCATGAATATAATTAAACTCCTTAAATAAAAACATATTTTTTTTAATGTCATATGTATTTATTGACTAAATACAAAAATATGTGAAACTTAACTCTTATTAAGAAGATTTTCCCACCATAGATTCTAGATTGCATTACTCCATATAATAGATTTCTATTATAGGTGAGATCTTATGGATCACATTATCGAAAAAATATCTAAAAATAACAATAAATACATTTTGGTGAAGTCAAAAGTGATAAAATCTTATTAGTTAGGGAACCAATCTAATTTATAAGCTAACTAGTTATACAAAGATTCAATAACAATAAATATATTTTGGTGAAGTCAAGAAATTATAAAATCATATTAGGGAATGAATCTAATTTATAAAGTAATTATACAAGAATACACATCATTACAAAAGAATCTAAAACATCTAAAACTAACAATAAATATATTTTGGTGAAGTCAAGAAGTGATAAAAACATATTAGGGAATGAATCTAATTTATATACTAAACTAGAAAGTAAAATAAAAAAATAAAAAACTTCCACATATAAAAGATAACAACATACATTAATTGCCTCCCAAAAAAAAGGAAATTTTGATATATTCTCCTTTTCCACGTCAGATTAGAATATATATACATACATATTAGCCTCTCCATTGCCCATAAATTGTTTAGAATAAATCAAATCTTTAGGGTTTGTTCCGAAATTGAGAGAGAGATGAGTAACGTGGTGGAGTGGTATTTACCGGAAGATCTTCTCCATCAAATATCAAACCGTCTCTTCTCCAAAGTCGAGCTTCTCCGATTCCGTGGCATCTCCCAAACCTGGCGTAATTCTGCGTCTTCCATCAGCAAGCGTTTTCCAAACCACCACAAACGCCACTGTAGACGCTTGCTTCCTAATTACCGTGGACGCAACACTTCACTCTCTCCGGCTGCTTTTTATCGTGTGGTTCTCTCCTCATGTCCCGACAAAGGTTGGCTTATCAAAACTCAAGATGTTGAAGTCTCCAGTAAACAAAAACTTATTTTTCCTCTCTCTCGTCGCTCCATTAAACCTTCCGACAAAACCCTAGATCTTTTGGAATTTACTGTTTCAGAGATTCGTCAATCTTACGACGTTCAACACTCGAATCATGGTTGGAATACAAGTTATGATTTCCTTAGAGTTGTTCTAGTAGAAAATAAGGTTTTCGTGGTAAATAAAAAAAAGGAAATTTGGTGGTGCAAAAGTGGTGATAGTATTTGGGCAAGAATCATGGATGAAGAAGTCAAACATTTCTCAGATATTGTACTTCACAAAGGTTATGTCTATGCCTTAGACTTAAATGGAGCAATTTGGTGGATAAGTTTGTCTGAGTTACAAATTTATCAATTCGGACCTTCAACTCCAATGGATTACTTCGAGATTGATCATTGTAAAGAGAAGAGACTCGTGGAGTTTTGTGGAGAAGATTTATATGTTATTCATCGTTTCACTCAGAAATTTGTCGTAAAGAAATATGAAGTCGAGAGGACCATTGGTTTTAAGGTTTTTAAGATGGATGAAGAATTGGTTAAATGGGTTGAGATTAAGTCTTTGGGAAATAAGACTATTGTGATGGCAACAGATAGTTGTTTCTCAATCTTGGCTAGTGAGTATTATGGATGTTTGGAGAATTGCATCTATTTTACAGATGAAGAAGGAAGAAAGAAAGTTAAAGTGTTCAAGCTTGGTGATGGTAGTATTATTAATATGTTTGATTCTTCTTCTGATCAGAGTTGTTTTCAGATGCTAAATCCTCCTTTTTTATGAGATTTTTAAATGTTTGTTTTTAATGAATTTTGATATTTTGTATTGTTCATTAGAGTAAGATTTTTATTATTGTGTAACATTATAAGAAATCTAAACTTTTATTACAAACTACTAGGCAACACCCATATTGATCTAATACCAAAAAAAAAACACCCATATTGATCGCTAAACCAGAATATCGGTTAGCTTCGGGATGAATTTCGGTTCAGTTGTCGAGATTATTTGGTTTGGTTAGCGTAACCACAAGTATTTGAAACGACGTCGTTGTACGTATTCTCAATCGCCTTCTTCACTTTCCGCCCGCGCCTTCTTGAGGAAGCGTCGACGGAGATTTTCCTTAAATTATTTCGCAGAATCAATGAAATAATCACAAACATTGGAAACTAGATTTTTACTTACCGAGAATCGTTGAAGTGGTGATTATAGATATGGAGAAATCGACGCTGCCGGTGCAGAATGTACATCGCTCCGATAAGAATGTTGCCGGGAAAGAAGCATTGGTGAAGCTTTTGAGATGGCATTTCGGTTATGCGGATTTCAGAGGGAAGCAATTGGAGGCTATTCAAGCTGTTGTATCTGGTAAGTTTTATAACAAACACGACATTTTCTCTTCATTCGTGGAATTTTTGGAATGATCTCTTTAGAATTTCTTCGCTCCTTCTTGTCTTTTTTTTTTGAGATTAGGAAGGGATTGCTTTTGCTTGATGCCTACGGGAGGAGGAAAATCGATTTGTTATCAGATACCGGCACTAGCTAAACCTGGAATCGTCCTTGTTGTGTCTCCTTTGATTGGTAATCTCTTATTTTTGTTCCCTGATTCATGGATGAATAATCTGTATTTTATTTGGTCTCTAACTTTTGTGTTTTTTTTTTCCTCTCTTCATCTCTTGTGTGTACCTTTCTCAGCTTTGATGGTAAGTGCCATTGTTCTTTTCTTCTTTTCTATTAAGCTTTCTTGTTAATGGATTTTGATGGGCCATTCTTTGTTTCTCTTTGCTAAAGGAAAATCAAGTAATGGCATTGAAGGAGAAAGGTATTGCTGCTGAGTATCTTTCATCCACCCAAGCTACACATGTTAGGAACAAGGTGATTTTATCTATCTCCGGTGTCGATAGATATATGCAACCTTTTTTAAAGCTTACTCTATTATATGACCTCTGTGATCAATACTCTTTGTTAAAATTCAAAATGCATGCCATGTGCTTTGTTATAAAATTAACAAAATCACTTGCGAAATTGTTTCACATCACGTGTTTTGTGTTGATGAATATCATGGATGGGCCACATGATGACTTCTTGTATATAATATATTGTTTAATCTCCTTGGATGTGATTCTTGACTTTCGTTTTTAGATTCATGAAGACATTGATTCTGGGAAACCGTCAGTAAGATTGCTGTATGTTACTCCAGAATTGATTGCGACGAAAGGATTTATGTTTAAGCTGAGAAAACTCCACTCCAGAGGTTTACTTAATCTTATAGCTATAGACGAGGTAATGGCCTTGTAATGCCTATACAAGAGTAAGCAGGAAAACTTGAGGTGTTGAACCTTAATATCAATTTCATTCTCTCGAATGTTTATGTATATTTCAGGCACACTGCATCTCATCATGGGGCCACGACTTCAGGTTCATAATTGATGATTGTGTCAGCATTCTTTTCCATGGGCGCTTACTATAATCTAACTTGTTTTCGCATATTACAGACCTAGTTATCGTCAACTTTCAACCTTAAGAGATTCTTTGGTGGATGTTCCAGTGTTGGCTCTAACTGCTACTGCTGCTCCTAAGTGATTTTCTGTTGCAGTGCTCTAGTATAAGAACATGCGTGTAAATTGTAGATCTTTTCTCAACAGCAACTTTTTGTAGGGTACAAAAGGATGTTATCGACTCCTTGAGTTTGCGGAGTCCTTTGGTTCTCAAGTCGTCTTTCAATCGCCCAAATATCTTCTATGAAGGTATACCTTTGAGCGGTTGATTTATGTACGATATTTTGTCTCCGTAACTGTTATGAGGCATTTTCTTTGATAACTTTTAGTCTTTTACTACTATAGAATGAGTTATCTAGATTTGCTTTCCTATCATTTTTCTGTGCAGTTCGTTACAAAGATGTTTTAGATAATGCTTATACCGATTTGTGCAACTTGCTCAAGTCATGTGGAAATATTTGTGCAATTATCTATTGCCTTGAGCGTGCAACCTGTGATGACTTGTCTCTTCATCTTTCCAGTACTGGGATCTCTTCTGCGGGTAAAAAGACACCCCTTCTATGTCTATCTGCTTCTCAGTACTGAGCCACAACCGCTGACATATGTTATCTTTTTCTCTACAGCTTATCATGCAGGACTCAATAGCAAACTGAGGAGTACTGTTTTAGAGGATTGGTTGTCCTCAAAGAAGCAAGTTATTGTTGCCACGGTGGCTTTCGGGTATGAATAAATCACTGAATACCTTGCATTTGGGTTCTGGGATTATTATGATCATTTTCGTTGTGCTTATTATGTTTGGGAGCTCTTGGTGCACGCGGTAAACGCGCTAATGGTTTTTCTACAGAATGGTAAATGAAGATTCTTTCTCATGTTGCATTTTTTTATCTTCTTATGTACTGTAACATGATCAGAGTACTAACTTTCTAGGGTATAGATAAGAAGGATGTCAGAATGGTTTGCCATTTTAACATTCCAAAATCAATGGAATCTTTTTATCAAGAGTCTGGGAGAGCAGGTCGGGATCAATTGCCCTCAAGAAGTGTATTATACTATGGTGTAGATGACAGAGACAAAGTGGTAAAGTTAATCTGGCTATGACAGACGATGCTTAGAATCAGAATTTGAGTTCTAGCTCACGTTACCAACTTTTTTGTTAGGAATTTCTACTACGGAATTCGGAGAATAAGAAATCCCCACCCTCAAAGAAGCCAATGATTGACTTCGAGCAGGTAAATATCTTTTTCCTTCTTTTCAGGCTCTGTATTTCAGTTGAAACTTATTCAGTTTTCCGTTGAAACTGATACTTATTCTGCTGCATAGATTGTGACATACTGTGAAGATTCTGGATGCCGAAGAAAAAAGATTCTTGAGAGCTTTGGTGAAGAGGTGCGACTTGTATTTTACTGATTCATGACTCAAATCCCTTGACATTCCATAAAATGAAACTGCTGATTTTCTTGTCGCAAACAGTTTTCTGTGCAGCAATGCAAAAAAACGTGTGATGCATGTAAGCATCCAAATCAAGTTGCTCATTGCTTGGAGGAACTCATGACTACTGCATCCCGAAGACATAATTCTTCTCGAATTTTCATCAGCAGGTTTTGCCTTTAGCCGCATCAAAATGCACAACAAGGTATACAAATTCTGATCGAACTCTTTGCCCTTTTTTTGGCAAGCTCAAATAATAAGACCAACGAGGGACAGTACTCTGAGTTCTGGAATCGTAATGAAGATGGAAGCAATTCTGATGAGGAAATATCAGATTCAGATGGTAACTCACGTCATTGATATTTTGCAGATGATATCCAATCTTTTCGAATAAAACTTTTTATAGCCTTTAAATCTCTTTATCACATCTTTGTTCATTTACGCCTAGATGCCACTGAGGCTGCCAAGAGCCTGGCAGGACCTAAACTATCGAAAAAGTTGGGACTAGACGAGAAACTGGTTTTACTGGAACAGGCTGAAGAAAAGTACTACGAAAGGAATAAGCAGGTTTGGCAACAGATCCAACTTTATCTTCTACTTCTGTAGAATTAGATGTTAGTATCTTCCTTACAGTTTGGTGTGAAAGTCTTAACGTTGGCAAAGCATATGTAACTATTCTCAGGTCAAAAAGTCCGAGAAGAATGCAATATCTGAAGCATTAAGGGAATCGAGCAAGCAGAGAGTGTTGAATGAGGTGAGGCGAGTACTTCAGCTACTCGCCGATCTAGAGGAGTAAAATCTCTCATCCTCTCTACTGTTTCTAGTTTACGCAGCTTATAGGCCTCTATCTTATCTAACTAACCTCAAAACTAACATTGTAGGATTGATTCACGAAAAGCATCTGAGTTTCTTGAAAACGATTGCTATAGAAAATACAGCAAAGCAGGGAAATCGTTTTACTACTCGCAGATAGCGAGTACTGTGAGATGGTTAGGAACCGCAAGCAGAGACGAGCTACTGGCCCGACTTAGCCCAGTGGTCAGTTCGGCTAGACAAGAAGAGGCCTTAGGAGAGCCATTGCTGGTGACTGAGCCGGCCCAGAACATGGAAATTAACTTAGCCGAGTCAGTGGTTGATGCACCGGCACAAGAGCTAGTGGTGAGTCCGAGCCGTTCACCAATAGGGCTTCCCCAAGTTCCATCATTCTCAGAGTTTGTTAACCGGATAAAAATGAAGCGTAACACATCAATAGATAAATCTTCTGAACGTTTTGATGACAAGAAACCGGCAAAGATAATGAAGCTACAATAAAAATGTAGCTAAATCTCTAGACAACATATTTTAAAAAAGAATTCTTTTTTAAAACATATATACTATTTTCTTTTTATTTTAGTTATATATATCGAAAAATTTATGATGGTTAGATTTAAGACGTGTTGCGATCTCAAATATATTTAATATGACTGCGAAATTTTTTGCTATGTTACTTTATTATTTTTCCACATATTTAAAATCCCTAATAAGGATTTTTTGGGGTGAAATTCACGATGATTTATGTTCAATTTTTATGAAACTTAATTTATTGATAAGAAGAATAACCAAAAAAATACAGTGTTGATACAGGTCACGCGCCTCGCTTGACTTAATTTTTTAAAAAACTGAAAATCCCTCAATTTCGGTGGACACGCGCCGTACTCGCTTGGTATGCGAGTGGGGTAGTTTACAACACGCACATATGTGGGTTCGGCTTTCCCTTTGTAAACCCAAGATGGCTTTGTAAATTGCAGTCCATTATCAAATTAAGGTCGGGCCCATATATTATTATTATGACCCGATAATCCTATAGAGTTTCGATTCCAATTCGACATCCATCCGATCAGGCAGCAAAATCAAACAGTTCAATCGGTTCCACCAAAATCAACCAAAATTCAATAAACTCTGGTTTGGCTCGGTTTTTACCCAACAAAAGTTAAATGATATAACATAAAAATTTTTGTGTTAAATTATAGACTAATTTACTTAATTTTGTCGCGTGCTTTAACATGCATTAGAACCTAGATATCCTTATTTGAAATATGTCCGCATTGATTTTGAATAGAAAAAAAGTTATTTTCTATTCTTTATTATTTTCAAAAGTTTGTACCTTCAATTTTTTTAAAAAAAAATTGCAAAATTTTGATGTTATCTCACGTTTTTTAAATTATTATTTGTGACAAATACCAAAAAAATCATGAAACAAACAGAAAAAAAGAAAAAAAAAAAAAAAAAAAAAAAAAAA
>WJSH01003963.1:175591-216334 GCA_009757365.2 Lepidium campestre
AAAAAATAAACACTGCATATATAAAGGACACGTTATCTAATATTTAAATTCTCTCATTTGTCGAGTAAACATGTCTCACGCGCCCAACTGTTTAAGAAAAAATGTTTTCGTTGAAAACATGGGTTTTTGGTGGGTTATAGACTTACGCATTTTACTACACGCGCGTTACGCGCTACTTCTGCGAGTGGTTTTCTATTATTAAAGTGACATGACACATGCTCTACTGGACCATATGGGCTCCGTTGTTCAATATGGGCTTTTAACAAAACCCAATATATAATCAACAATGCACAAAGCCTAATAACTACTGTATTTTCATTTCTTTGTTCTGGCATCGTAATTTAACAAAAAAATTCATGTTGCTTCTAATTGAATAAATTCAGCTCACTCTCTATTTTAATAGGTATTAAAAAATAAACATTTAACTTGATTTTAGTGAATTAAATTCAACTTTTCCTTGACACTAACTAGTTAGTGATGTATTGTGATAAGATAGGGTCAACGATCCAGATCCACACCGGAAGTATCATATAACATCAGATCAACACAAACTATGGCCTCTTTACATATACCACCAAGTGAAACATCAAACTTAAATACCCCTTTGGAGAAGAGATAAAGTTATTTCCCCCCAATTGTGGTTTGGTCGGTTCACTTGATTTAAACCGTTACAATACATTTACCATACTGTATACCGTGCGAAATTAAACCAAGTCGACTTTAAACCCGACCCGTGAAATTAAACCAAGTCGTAATACAATGCCTTCTAAACCCGACCCATTTTTTAAAACCCAAATCATATCTTTGGAACCCTAATTTCGAAAACTTGTAATAGCTAAAGAGAGATGAGCAATCTCACAGGAGAAACAAGCAGATCTTCAACTGGGCACTTGTTTCTTCTATGAGATTGCTCATCGCTCTTTAGCTATTACAAGTTTTCGAAATTAAAGTTCTAAAGATATGATTTGAATTTTTAAAAATAGATTAGGTTTAAGAGGCATTGTTTTATACGACTCGATTTAATTTCACGAGCGGGTTTAAAGTGCTCGGATTACAACTTGATTTAATTTCGCATGATATACGGTATAGTAAATGTATTGTAACGGTTTAATTCAAATGAACTGACCAAACGACAATTGGAGGGAAATAACTGTATCTCTTCTCAATAGGGGATTTAAGTTTGATGTTTCACTTGGTGATATATGTAAAGAGGGTCATAGTTTCTGTTGATCTAATATTATATGATATTTCTGGTGTGGATCTACATCTTCGAGAGATGGGACTTATTACACTCACATATGATATAACATATACATTTTATACACATCAACTTGACAACCACCTCCACTAAACAAAACAATCTACAAATTTCTCCAAACAAAGATTAAGAAAACTATTCAAAAAAAAAAAAAAGAGATCAAATCTAAAGATTCATTCTATTTCCTTATCCAAAGGCCCAACTGCTTTCTTTTCTTTTTCCATAAAAAACGCTTACTACTTTTAAAAAAAGCAAACCTATTTTTGTAATTTTGTAGGTTTTAATGACTCGAGATCTGGTGGTTGGGTTTTGTAGCGGCTATGAGATACACCTCATGGAGAAACTTGAGACTGATGAATCCACGGCGGCTCCGGCGAAAACCCTAGCGTGATCGCTCTCTTGACCATAATCCATCATCGGACGGTACTCAAGATCGTCGTCGTGATCGTACACAAACTCCGGCATCTCTATCTCGTTCCTCCTTACGTGTTCCCATAGATAATCGATTCTGCTTATGTACCTCAGCTTCCCGTACAACCTACCGTAGCCAATCAACAATCAGTTTCTTTATTTCTTAGAGTAACGGAAAGTCGTAGACCAGAAAAGAAGACGAAAAAAAAACACGCAGGTTACTCACCCGCCGGAGAACAGAAATCGGCCGCAAGTAGCGAGAAACAGACGTGATTGAAGACCTGGATGGAGGAAGTAAACCTCCTGGAGATTGTCTCTGACGTTTACTGGAATCGCGTCGTAAATCGCTCGCAGAGCTGAGATTCCGGGGAAATTCTCGCTCCTCTGTACGCCGGTGTGAACGTAAAGTACGGCGAACGGTTTTCTTCCTAATCGAGGAAAGATCTTCTCCTCTAGATACTTCTTCAACACATCCAGCGACAGAAACCGAGCTGATTTAAGAAAAAATTAAATTAGATACCAACTAACAAGAAATCTACAAAGATAAAAAGAACAGATCCGATTAGTATCATTACCTGGAAAGAATTTTCCGATAATCCGAAGGATCTTACGGCCGCGTTTGTCTCTACCATGGATCTTGAAGATGTTAAGCTTCTCGATGAGTTGTTCTTGCTCGATCTCCGAAATCTGAGTGCTCATAGCTTCTCTCTCTTTTTCTTTCTCGCTTCGTCGGTGAAATCACAGAGTTGAATTAAAGAAGGGAACAACAAATGAGGGGAGTGCAAAAGTGGTGATCATTTTTAAAAACGAAAGAAATAAAAAGAAATAAAGAAAAGAAAATGTATTTATTGGAGGGTTATGTGAGAAACGACGGGCTCTTACGAATATTCTATAGCATCTTCCTTTTAACATTGTTTTTGCCCACCTCTATGTAGGTCCTACATTCTATTTATTATTACCTTTTTGCCCTTCTTTTGATCTTATTGTTAAGAAAACTAATCTTGGCCCTCCATTTTCTCTGCATCTAACGGCTACCATTTCTTTCTACTCTTTCCCGCGCGTTCTTAAGCGTTACGTCTCTCTCATCACATCAGTTTGATTTTTTGGATAAGATAAACCTCATTTTGGCTTCATCCGTTGATGGTGAGCAAACCTAAATCGAATCATTACTTTTTCTTAGACCTAGCAAATATAATATATTGTATCTTGATGATATTTATCATCTCTATCCAATGGAATCTCAAAAATTAAAAGTAATCAAAACTTTATCTAATGGATGATTACAATAAAACATTAAATATCTAGGAGGCAAATAGGGACCAATATATCTACACGCGTCTATGATATGTATACATGTGAGACTCTTACATAAATATCTTATTTCTAGACGTTAGACACACACATAAGGTCACTAACAGCCGAGCCGACTGCAGATTCTCAAATTTCAAGTAGGACTTAACCAGTTTTTGGAACCTAAGAATCATTATATGATGACAAGTGATGCTCTGGTGAAGGGTAAGAGAGATATCATGAAGCTGTAACCTCCTATGACAATAATAAGGCACTTTAATCACTTGCATTAGCATAGAACAATCCTATGACTATTGTGATCAAGCCAAGAGCATTCACGGATTCACCTTATATACTTTCTGCAACAATACAGGTTTTACTGAAGTTGATTGCCATCGTTTGCCTGATCAAGCTTGAATCCAGACATCTCTGCTAGGTCAGCAAGTTCTACTTCTCCACTTACAACCTAAATAACAAAAGAGGTGACCTACGAACTGAAATGTGATGTAATGTACAAAGGATTCAGAGGATTCACTCACCTGACCATTTATTATCCATGTCGGGAATCCTTCGATACCAGCATCTGCACATGCTTTGAGTATCTTAGTTCCTTTCTTATACCCATCCGGAAAACATTCCACGTAATTCAGTTGTTTTGCCGCTTCTCTTCCAAACATCTACATATGGAGGGATCTTACATGAACATAATAATCCCCATGAAACTGATTCCTGGAAAACCGATGATGAATGAATTTATTACCTCTTTTTGCTCTAAGCAGTGAGAACACCAGAATGCCCCATACATTTTAGCTCCAATGGAGTTTAGATGTTTTGCTAATGCAATAGCATAAGGGCTCGATGATGAAGTGATTTCTGTTCTAAAATATGGCAGTTCAATGTCTCCTGAGCTGCAAGGAATGAAACCAAAAACCATTGGGAATAACAGAGACCATATGATTGGCTGTATTGTCTAAGACTAAAACTTAGGTTACCGTGAAGCGGTTGGCTGAGCAGTACTGTACGAAGCAGTCAACGAGGCAACTACTATGATTGCTAAGCATATTTGTAATCCTACAGCCTGCTGTAACTCTTGCAACTTCACATCCTACCACATGCATGGAGCACATAAGCATAATATGAAGCTTATAAATTATCCTGAGTCGAAATACAATAAATCCAAAATGTAAAAGAAAAGGAAATGAAGAGATACCTTCAAAGAGAGGAAAAATAGACTAAATGATAAGAAAGCAGACACCAGACAATACAGGCATGATGATCCCGAGAGTTTTGTGCTAAGGATATACAGAAAATATGCACTAGCAGATGCCATTGCAGTCGTGATCCCAAATAACGCGAAACGCCCATTGGTCTTACTGATTCCGAAAGGTAGATTCTCTTCCCCAAGCTCTGCACTTAGAGCAGTTACTAAGCCATACATAACAAATCCAATCACTGGAAGAGGAACACCTGAGAATATGTAAAATGATTTTCGTTATCGAATATCTACAATAAGAGATTAAGAGTTGAACAAAACTCCAGGTTTAGTCAAGTCATAAAAATTGGCTCAAGAGAAGCCGACATGAATACAATCTAACTAAGCTACATACATTTCCAGGTTTAGTCAAAACAAACACAAAGTCTCTGAAGCTCTAATTAGGACTACCTATATTCATACAATCTCGAACATCTATAAGAAAATCCAAACCGGAACTAGGAAAATCAAACGCTATTGTCAATAAAGCGATGATTAATACCGAAAACGACGGCATAATCGCTGTTCAAGACATCGCCACAAGTGCCACCACCAATAGGGCAAAACGCATCGGAGTCAGTGACCTTGAGGTAAGTCAAATAGGCTGTGTCTAACATCCCAATGCCGCCGAGTCCGGTGTACCAGTTGTATGTCGAACTGTTTGTAGTGGATACTTCAGTTGTGGACGACGATGAAGAAGAAGACAGCGACGGCGCCGAATCCTCACCATTTTCCGGCTCAGATGAAGAACAATTGATTACAATCGCCGGAAACCTCCGGTCAGAGACCTAATTCAGAACATCTGACTTTAAAAGACCGATCACAATACCATCACAGAAGAAACGCGAGGCTAGGAGTTTACCTCGAACCGTCTCGGATAAAGAGTCAACGACGGAGGAGGACACTCACGGGAGCCGAAATGAAACTGAAAAGACGACAGAGAGACAAAACTTGCCATCATCATCGTCGAACAATCGCTATTCCCACCATCGTTAACTTCATCTTCTCCTCAGCTTCCACCAGCTCAGCCACTTGTTTCATATTTGGGCCTAAACCCCAAATATGATTTATTTGGATCAAGAAATAGAAGGCCTTAATTTAGGCCCAAATATAATTTATTTAGATCCAGAAAGGAAAGTCCTTACGGTTTTCTATCTATCCGAGTCAGCACGTTATCCAATTGAACACGACTCACGAGGCACCGAGTTGGACTTATCCAAGACTCATGATCCACGTATGGCTTACATTTTGGAATCGACTTTGGTACATAATTGAATAGAAGGATAGAGAGAGAACTCAAAGATCAGATATAAACTGGATGATGACGTGGCACCCATGCACCTATACCTTTGTGTTTCTGTATATAATTATAAACGGAAGAGAACTGAAGAAGTATCGAAGTAACGCTCGAAGCATCCAAAAGAAGTTTTAAAGAAAGAAAAATGGAAACTACAGCTATGATTGGTAACTGGTCATCGGCTATATCTTCACCTCCTCTACAAACGTCTGGATCTTTCAACTGGAAATTACCAACACGAACAAGTGTTATTACTGCAAATCTTCAAAACTCAAACTTTAGATGGTGAGTTTGAACGATCGGAGTTTCTCTATACCTCTCTGTCTCCAGTTTAATATGAGTTATGGTTTCTTGTTGAAGGAGGAAAGCAACAACAACAAGCAGAGCAAATGTTGCAGCAGAGGCAGCTAGAATTCCTACATCAGTACCAGTAAGAGTGGCTCGTGAGCTAGCTCAAGCAGGATACAAGTATCTTGACGTTAGGACACCAGATGAATTCAGCATCGGACATCCGACTAATGCCATCAACGTACCTTACATGTACAGAGTCGGATCAGGTTTTTCATCACCGACCTTTTAGAATCCTCTGTTTTCTATATGTAAAACTTAGAAGTAATACCAAGCCATAAAATGTTTTAGGAATGGTCAAGAACCCGAGTTTTCTAAGGCAGGTCTCGTCCCACTTCAGGAAACACGACGAAATCATCATCGTAAGTTCTCAATTTCTTTTGGCTATCTTAGATATCAGAAAGTAAAACAATCTTCTTCATCTTTAACATCTTTGAGGAGCGTGATTAACTATTGCAGGGTTGCGAAAGCGGACAGAGGTCTTTCATGGCTTCAACTGATCTTCTCACGGCTGTAAAGCTTACTTTACTTGGACTTATATAGCTTAGTAATGAATCAGTAAAAACAGTTTCCTGAGTTTTGGAAAAGCGGTTTAATAGTTTAATGCTGCGGCATGTTCAGGGCTTCACGGCGATCACAGACGTTGCTGGAGGATACGTTGCCTGGACAGAGAATCAGCTACCAGTAGAAGAGTGAAAACAATAACAAACATGAACAAGCACCTCTTGTAATAAATCAATAAATATGTAGCTGTTCTTAACACAAGTGTTTGTGTATATGTATGTATGGAATTATTCAGGTCTGAAGACAGTGATGTAGCTAAAAGAATATTGATTTTACATTTTGGAATCGACTTTGGTACATAGTTGAATTGAATTTGATATATACTTAAAAAGATAAAGAGGACTCAAAGATCAGACATAAACTGAACGATGAAGAAAGTCTTGTCGGATCAGAAAAAGAAAAATAAAAAGATTTTTGACCAACTACCGAAAGGAAACAACCGAGAACGTCCCGGATCTCGTTGCTTCGACAGAACTTAACAACTACGCAATACCTACCGAGAGGAGAAAAGTAAAACATTCACAAAGGATCAAGCTTTTCTCATAAAGAAGATGATTTGAACTAAGAATTAAGCAAAATGCAATCGAGAGTCGTCGGATTACCTCCGGCGTTTTCTCTCTTCCCGAACCTAAACACACCTCACAAAACCTTCACTTTCCATCAAATCTTGGTTCTCATTATTACCTTCGTAGCTTATGCGTCGTTTCATGCCTCTCGCAAGCCTCCGAGTATTGTCAAGAGCGTCCTTGGACCTTCCGTTGCATCCAATTCATCATCGATCGATGATGGATGGGCCCCGTTTAACGAAACCGAAGGAACCAAGAGACTCGGTGAGCTTGATCTGGCGTTTCTTTCGTCATATGCTTTGGGTATGTACTTTGCAGGGCATTTAGGAGATAGAATCGATTTGAGATACTTTCTTGTGTTTGGAATGATGGGAAGTGGGATTCTCACTGTTGTTTTCGGATTAGGGTATTGGATGAATGTTCATTTGCTGGGTTATTACATGACTGTTCAGATTGTTTGTGGTTTGTTTCAATCCATTGGATGGCCTTGTGTCGTGTCTGTTGTTGGTAATTGGTGTGGGAAAGAGAAACGTGGATTGGTTATGGGTGTGTGGAATTCTCATACATCTGTAGGTAATATTCTTGGCTCAGTTATTGCTTCTTCAGTTCTCGATTTTGGATGGGGATGGTCTTTTGTTTTGCCTGGTGTGTTGGTGATTCTATCTGGATTGCTTGTGTTTACATGTCTTGTTGTCAATCCTCATGATTTGGGGTTTGAAGAACCTGGTAAACAAATGGAGATTGAGATGAGTTTAGCTGAGAATGGAGAGGAGAGTTCGAGGAAACCAGAAGCTGAAGATGCAGGGCTTCTTGAAACCATCGATGAATCAGATTCCTCATCTGCTATTGGGTTTCTTGAGGCCTGGAAATTACCTGGCGTTGCGCCTTTCGCTTTCTGCTTGTTTTTCTCGAAACTCGTCGCTTACACGTTCCTGTATTGGTTACCATACTACTTAAGGCATACAGCTGTTGCAGGTGTGCATCTCTCCCACAAAACCGCTGGGATTCTGTCGACAGTATTTGACATAGGAGGAGTGATAGGTGGAATATCAGCAGGGTTCATATCCGATAAAATCAAAGCTCGTGCACTCACATCGATCACATTCTTGTCACTCTCCATTCCCGCACTCATTATGTACAGAATTTATGGGAGTCTATCAATGTTCATCAATATCGCCTTGATGTTTATATCCGGGCTATTAGTAAATGGCCCTTATGCACTCATAACCACAGCTGTTGCAGCTGATCTTGGAACACAAGACTCGATTAAAGGGAACAGTCGGGCATTGGCAACAGTAACCGCTATTATAGACGGTACTGGTTCAGTTGGGGCGGCTGTGGGACCATTACTTGCTGGCTACTTATCTAGCAGAGGGTGGAATAGTGTTTTTTTCATGCTTATTGTTTCAATTTTCTTTGCGGGTCTGTTCTTGATTCGGCTTGCAAAGGCTGAAATCAATGAGATGAGTTCTGGAGAATTGATACCTACGAGTGATCCTCAAAGCTGATGTATAGAGTTGTTCAAGTTTTGATATAATCTGAAGACAGTAATGTAACAAAAAATATTGCAGCCGTTGAAAAGATGGGCTTTTCTTTTATCAACTCGCCGTGCAAGTCACAGTAGTGATCCTCGTCTCAAAAAGAAACTGTTGAAGAAAGAAAGTTTCACAAAAAACATACATAGTGAGGTTCTAACAAAATATTCTATAGTTATACAAAGAAAGACAAGAAGTGAGCAGAGCTCTATCAAACCGATCAAATCAAAAGTTTCAGCGTGCTTGAGGTATCAATGCTGGCTTTTTCTTAGGCCTGAAAAGTAGCCACAATGTTTATCCTTGTGGCGCTCCTCTTCTCCAACCTGGTGAATTTACAACATAGTTTTGCTCAAAATCCTGATGGTACGGGTTCACTTGGGCAGAGAATTACAATGATAGAGTAATTACCTCTCGGATTAGCTGGTTAAGCATTTCTATGATTTCTGCAAAATTGGGTCTATGAACTGGGTCTTGCTGCCAGCATTTCTCAAGAAGTTTGGTCAGTTTTGGATGTGTTTGCCTCGGGATTTTCGGTCGAAGTCCCTATAAAAGATTTATGAGTCGTTAGGTTGAAGCCGCACGACAAAAGACGAGGAAAATAAGTTTAAATTCCCATAAACATGATACCTTTTGGACAACGCCAACAGCAGCTTGTAGTGGAGTCAAGTAAGAATATGGGAGCTGTTTCATTCATTATACACCAGAAATAATAAAACAGTGTTAATTGCAGAAGTTATCGAGTTTAGCAACTTCAAGCATTCATATCTAGAGAGAAAATTTAAGTCTTACTTCCCCAGTCAAAAGCTCCCACAACACAATCGCGTAACTGAAGACATCTGCTCTGTGATCATACGGTTTATGCTCAATGACCTCTGGAGCCATCCATCGGTATGTCCCTGTTTCAGCTGTCATGACCCCTGACTGAGTCTGCACTCTGGCAACCCCAAAATCAGCAACCTTGACAACCTGTTCAAAATGGCACAGAATCTAAAAACATGTATTTCTATTCTACTTGAAGGAACATAATGTATGCGCAGTTGAAAGTGAAATATAAGAGTGTACAAGCTGAAAGGCTACATAAACAAAGGCCAAAGATTTCTGAAAGACTACAAGATCAGTGACCAAATATTTTGGGCTTACTTCATGTTCGTCCATAAGAAGATTAGCAGTCTTAAGATCTCTGTGAATTATACTGTTTTGATGCAGATAGCTCATTCCTTTCGCGACGTCAAGTGCCACTTTGAGCAAAGATTGAATTTTAAAAACACCTTTCTGTTTGTGAAGAAAATCATATATGCTCCCCCGAGTCATGAACTCTGATACAGAAGGATAAAAACAGTGAACATGAATACACACATGACAACCAAAAGGAGGAAATGAAATGTTACAGAATTCACAAAGCAATAAACTACAGGAACCCATTGTCCTGCCAAGAAAACTTTATCACCAGACAGGCAGGTACAGAAGAAGCAGAACAAAAACAATTCAGATATAACCAGTATTCTATTCAGAATCTACTGGAACTTACCCGTCACAATGCAGAGGTTTGGAGATTGTGTGCATGCACCGATAAATTGGACAACATTTTTATGCCGTACTTTTCTACAAATAAGAAAGTATCAGTAAGAACTGTCCCCATGAGATGATTAGCCATGTCTCTGTATACAATCTTTGCTTAATGATGGATATAGTTGCAAATATGAGGGAAACTCATGCATGTTTATGAATATAGATCATGAAATGGAACTTTCAGAGATGTATTGGTATAAGAATACTGTGACAATGAGAATCAATTGCAGCATACCTCATTATGTACACTTCCTGAGAAAACTCTCGGAGCATTTCTGCATTTACACGCTCAGGCTTGAGAATCTTGATAGCTACTTCCTGACTGCAATAGGTTCCTTTATATCTGCATAGCCATCAAGAATATAAATCCATCAACTTCCTACACTGTGTAAGGAAAACTAAAGATCTTTGTAATGACAAAACTCAACAGTTCTCCGTATGATCCACATGCCACTTTTTTCCCAATTTTGAGCTGTTTCATGTCAACTTCCCACTCATCAGTTCCATCTGTAGGTATCTCAACACAGGAAGGTACCAACTCGTTGGTTGATTTGTCATGTTCAAAGAAAGTAATAGATTTCTGTTTTGAAGAAGGTTGATCCTGCAGAGCAGCCAGTGTGGAATATTCTGAGAGGACAACTATCAAAAATTGATTCATTACAGTGTTGCATTAAGTTTTGGAGCACTTGCATTTCCATTATTAAAATTAAGAATGAGGCATGGAGAAAATATAATGAATATCATGAAAATAAGTAAGTGCTCATTGCAATTAAAATATAAAAGATACCTTAAGCTTCCTTATCTCCTTCCTCAACGCATCTTTTAAATCTTCTGTTTCCTGTATTTCCAAAGTGCATAAAGGATCTCAGCCAGCTCAGTGATGACAGGAACAGAAATGTCGTCAATGGTTAATATCTTTCGAAGTCATATAATACATGAGTCACAGTTCATTTACCTAATACATCAGTCATTTACTCAAGGGTCAATCTGTTTCGACGCCATTTTACTTAATACATCAATCACAGCTAAGATGATGGTTCTGAAATGAAATGTGTGATCAATACAGAAAACTGAAACTATACCTCCTGCGACCAACCATCAACAACGAATACGTCCAGAGAGAAACCATCTGCGGTAGAGAAAGCATGAGCCTCTTGAATATTCAATCCAAGTTCACCAAGCATGGAAGTTAACTGGAACAAAAGATCGTTTCTCGCTCATTTACTCAATGGTATAGTGAAAAAATAACCACCCATTCTCTACATGACTGTACCTAATGCATACTTAAAACTGTGATGAAATTTTTGCACTTAACTAGTAGAGACAATATACGTATTTGTATGCTGGGCCTTGGGACTCACAATTCTCACTCTATTCAACAGGAGATAAATTTTACAACAGTAGGTAAAGAAAACCAAGTCAAATGTTTCCATTGAAGAGTTAATATAAAAGAAGTGGAAGAAACGAAATATTCACCAACCTGACTAAGGAGTTTCGGCTTGTCTATTGTTGAAAAGGTGATTTCGTGCATTGGTCTATAAGATAGGCAACAAAGGATAATGTCACACACACATGGTTGAATAGTAATATCAAAGGCAACAAAATACTCATCTTTACTTATATGCAGACGAGATGGAAGAATTCTCACCGTGAAAGAGGCAACTGATCATTGACAGCACTGTCATCGTCTTCAGCATGATGTTTGTAGGCCTGAGTAAGAGTCTCGAAATTCGGAGAAGAACCAAAAGTTGGAGGTGCAAGAACCCTTTTAACAGGAAGTAAGAAAATAGTCACAAACGAGATAAATGTTAGTGAAAATGTGTAGAGATGAACCAAAATTGTAAAAGAACTGCATATATCCCTGCCTGCTCGAGTGGTACGAGCTTTGAGCATCTTCCTTCTCCGCGGGATCTGATGGATCAGCGTCACCAGAGTTTCCATTAATTGTGGGAGAAACCTGTAAGGAAGAGACACACAAAGTAAGGAAATCAAGTCAGCAAAGGATCATGCAGCTTCAAACAATGACAAAGACGATGCAAAGCTGAGAAATGGAAGATGGTTTAATTACCTGAACACAACGAACTTCAAAAACAGGTCTAGTTGCAGGATCTTCAGCCAATTTCAGCAATCTCTGATGAGCGAGAACATCTTCTGCTCTTTCAACATTGACATCCAGAGCATATCTACATACAAAAATAAGTAAACTTGCATAATCAGTACTACCAATAAACGAGAAAATGGGAAAAATTAGAATTGTCAATGGCTAAAACTAGCAAGCCAACCTACCGATGATACAGTAAAATTATCAGTTTTCTTTCAAACAGTATAATTACAAATCCCATTTCAGAGAAGTGATCGATGTCTAAACTCGAAAATAAAGTAGGACAAAACTGATGAAAGGAAAATTCATAATCCCAAAACTACGTAGAATCATTGATCCCAAAACCTATATAGATCAAAATTCACTAGTAAGAAACCCACAAAACAAACAAAAGAAAAAGCAGCTAAATTAATACCGAGCAGGAAGACGATTGAAATGAAGCCAGAGCTGATCATCGAAACCAGGGAAATTAGCTTCATCGTAATTAGATTCCTGAATTCGTTGAAGAACTTCACCATAAACCTCGAGTTTCATACGTTGCTGCCTTGGAGTTTCCTTAGACACAGAAGCCACTACGGCTCTGCTTCCGCAACTCTCCTCCGTCTCCTCTTTGATCGCCATCGGACGAACAAACTAAAAAACTTGAAAAACTAAACAGTATGATCCCTTCTTCGATCCAAAAAGAGAATGATCCAAGATTCAGCTAAAGGTAAAAAGTAAGAGAGAGTGGAGAGACAACAATTGAAGAGAGAAGAGAGGAAGAGCTCTTGGTCTATTTCCGGTTGAAAGCCAGGGAGGACAATGAACGTTTCGCTGTGTAACACGTAGAGCTTGTCCACGTCAATATGTAGGGTCCACTTTTAGTGTGGGTCACGGGAATACTCTTTTTTATTTTTATTTTTTATCTTAAAAAAATGGATAATGGACCGTTTTTTTTTTTGTGTGGTAGATGCTGATGTAGAAGGAGATAGTGGTGAGGCCTTTTGTTTTTTCTTCTTTTGCTACTTATGAAACAAAATGATGACATATTCACGGATTTGTTTGGTTTTTTATTTCACAATTTGTTATATTAAATATAGCTATTTTTTCTGACGTTGGATAAGTTTACTTTATAAATTACACTAAAGTGGTCGTGTTACAACATCACATGATTTATGAGTTTTTTTTCCCTACATAATAAGGGTCCTTTGGAGTTGACTTTTGATTCGAATTGTACTTTCTTTACCAAAATGGTTAAAGTCAAGCATTGTATCATGACGCTATTTATTCTCAATTAATATAATCTAAAATAATAATAGTGGTGTTAGAAAAAGAAGCTAAAAATAAAAACAATAAATATACGAGGGCCTTATAATAAGTCTAGTTTAGGCCTTTCAAATTTCAATCCTAAAGCAACGAGCATATTTTGTTTGGGCCCTGTGGCCCATATAAAATAATTAATAAAAAAAGGAAAATTTGTCAAGGAAAAAAAACAAGAAGAGAGGAATATTACACAGCTGTCAAAAGAAGTGTGCTGACGTGGCAAAAACCAATCAAGTGTTAATGATTGGTCACTGTTTATCTTCTTCCAGATACTTTATTCCCTTCCACCAGTTCATGCTGACGTTGCTTTTGCGTCCTTCTTATATTTACTAACTAACAACCAAAATTAAAATTTTATTCAGATACTTTATTAATTACTTAAATTAATAATTCAAACAGTTTATAAACGTCTTCAAAAACTTTAACCTTAACTAAATTCAAGATAAATTAAATTCGAAATAAGCTTGAGAAATAATAAATTTATCAATGACGATAGAAGACTCGGAAAAGGCAAGGGTCAGGGCATGTTAGCAATCACACGAGGACACGTGTAGGAAAGAGATAAACCACCTGAGACGCGTTTTATCATATCCGGAAGATACTAATCATAATATTTTACTACCAAACACGTAACAACCATATACAGTATGTTTTGTTTTTTTACTAAACACCAGCATTAGTTCTATTTAATTACATTACTTATCTGACTGACTGAATTATTAAAAATATACAATATAGAAGATTTTATGTAATGGAATAGACACAAAGACAATCATTCTACTAATATTAAAGGATTTAAGTAAGAATGGTTAAAGCGTAATGTGGAATTGTTTAATGGCGTAAGTACAGAAGCAAAAGGAACTAATTTATATATTTTCTTGAAGAAAACGTAAAATAAAGAAAATAAAGGACGTTAACGAAGTTGAACGTCATCGCATTATCATTGCTCCACCACTCTTCTATTTATAGACTTATTTCATTTTATTTCTTCTCCTCTCCACTCTTTTTCATGTTTGGTCCCTTTTATTTTGCTTCTTCTTCCATTTTTCTTTTTTAGCGAATACTCGTCTCTGCAGAGAGCACAAAAGAGCAAAAGTAGGTAAAAGTGAGAAGCAAAGAAGTAAAGTAAAGAAAAAATGGGGCAATGTTCATCGACGACAAAGATGAGGAGAAAAAGGAAAAGGGACGAAGAAGGTTGTTGCAGAGCATCAATGGAGAGGAATAGAGGATGTTTAGCAATGGTTAAAGAGAGACGTTCTAGGTTTTATATCGCTAGAAGATGTATTCATATGTTGCTTTGTTGGCACAAATACGCCAATTCTTGATCATCTTTTTCTTACTTTTTCACTATTCCATAGGTTTTTTGATTTAATTTTTGAGTTCTGAAAGTTCGAAGCTTTGTTACAGACAATAATTTGAAAACAATTTCAAGATTCTGATAACACAAGATATTCTAATTCACTTAAAAGCAAGTAGCATTGAGACAAAATAGAGAAGCTATTACAGTTTGTAGTTTTCACTCAACTGCGTTCTGCAGCATACATTTCAAAAGCAACAACAGAAAAAACATGAAACACAAAGTCTCGCCTGACATTATCTTTATACTAATTTTAAGGATGATCAATTACACAACCTAAATCGAATAGAGAAGTTCTTGAATTCCTTTGTCAAGAGGGTGAAGAAACAGGTCATCTGGAGCCACGGGATTGATACCTTCTCCCTCTCTCTGATCTTCTCTCTGGGCTTCTTCCATATGGAGAGTAAGACCGATCTCTTCTAGACCTTCTTCCATCACGAGGTGAATGGTCGCGTCTTGGTGACCTACGGTCTCTATAATCATCACGATCATAATGCCTCCCTCTACTGCTATGGCCTGCTCGGTCTTTTACCACAACAGAAAAACATTACACAACCGTTAGCAACTTTTTCAATTTGTTGGAAGGACTCGATAGTTTTTAACAGAGGCTTCAAATCTCCACTTACCGTCGTCTCTGGAGCTTTTCAGGCCAAGATAGTGACCTGGGGTGGGAGTTCTTGGGCGCTTTCTTCGGGACTGAAGATAACACAAAGTACATAAACCTCATGTCATGGACATAACTTTCAAGTTACAAAAGCCATGGTATATTCAAGGAAACATGATGCATCCTAAGCTGGAGAAACACTTGACTAATAGTTGTTGATACTTGATTATGTCCTTTGATAAGTTGAGAGTTGAGGCAATATAGTTGCTTATGATTAGTTGGATCAGATCATTTGAAAAAGCTGTTTAAGCTGGCGATTTGATTGATCAAGCTGTGTTTCACTTAATGATGTTGGGCAAGGATGACTACTCTTATCATCTTTGATTGTTGCTTGACGCAATACTTTCTGAATGGTCAGAAAACCTCCAAGTTAACACCAAACAATGACATCAAACTTATCATCTAGCCACCATAATAAGTACAGCATGAAATTTTTACCCTTTCGATAGTAATGTATCTCCCTTCTAGTACAGACTGGTTGAGATGTTTTATGCATCGCTCAGCATCTTTTTGGCTATCCATTGTAACAAAGGCAAAACCACGAGACACACGGGTACGCGGCTCCATTACAAGAAAACAAGACACAACCTATGAAAATGAAACCATCATACATGATTAAGGACAGTATGCGATAAAAAAAAGTGCAGAGACAGAAAGTATTATTAAACATGCGATATGAATAAGGAGAATTAGCTTTAGAATTTATTACCTTTCCTTCCTTTGAGAAATGTGCTTCAAGATCCTTGTCAGTGACTCGTGTAGATAGGCCAGTCACATAGAGAGTGGTACCAGGGTTTTCAACATCACTCCTGTCAACCAAAATCCATTCAGATATCAAGAAGCTAACCATTAGAGACTATCAGTCCAATTAAATAATACAAGACAGTGCAAACTCAAATGGAGAAAGAAAGCTAGAGCAAACCTTCCACGGCTTCTTGACCTTGACCTAGAAAGAGTAAAATTAAATGAAAGAAGATTACCAAGCAATATACTTAAGAAAAATCGTAGTGACATACCCAAAGAACTGCATAAGGAAACCTTAAAGCTATAGCAAGAACTAACCTTCCACGGCTTCTTGATGGAGAAACGGGCCTTGGCAAAGATCTGGATCTTGACCTGGACCTAAGCCTGGACCTGGATCTAGATCTAGACATAGATCTAGCTCGTTCTTTTCGGGGAGAAGGAGATCGTGAGTCCCTGATGCAAAAATACAGGTTAGACACACTACTACATCAACAGCATCTCTCGCTGCGACTTTTTACTTCAAAACCCCCATCTAATTAGAGTCCTATGAGCTACAAAATCGGACCAGATATCATTTCTTGCAAAACCAAATCAACAGAACTACGACTATTAGATCTATAAAAAGTCAAATATCGCAAATCCACCAAGTCAGAGTTACAGCCAGTTCAGTTCAACATAGTATAAACGTGTAAAAACCAAAAGAGAAGGATTTGTGGTGAAACAACATCCGTGAAATGCGAAGCAATAGAATTTCAAATCTAACCTTTTATTAGGAGAATCTGCCTGCAAAACGAAGTAAATTTACCTCAATTTACTCGCTTATATCAAACGTAGATCATGAAGATAAAGATATCGATGGTCCTAGAAGCTTACCATTGCCAACGAAACACACAGATTACGATCGAGACGGAGAGAATTAGGGTTTAAGGGTAGGCAATAAAGCATACAAATTACTCAGAATTCTTTTTTTTTTCCCTCTTCTCTACAGATGAATTTTATTTTCTTTTTATATTTAATATTACGCGAGTAGTGGTTGCGTGCGGCGTTCTCAGGGTACTGTCAAATTTAATCAAACCGGATTTTAATTTCGGTTTAATACCGAAAAATAGCACCGGATAAACATAAAGAATATGGATCTGATGGTTTAGGTTCGGTCTAACAGAACCGAATAGGCACCTTCACGTTCTTTAGTTATAGAATACAAAGAAATACATCCGACCCAAAAAAAAAGAATACAGGAAATACAAAGAACATTATTGTTCAAATTAAACCTCAGAAAAATAAAATATCCTCATTATTTTAGCTCAACACTATCTCTAACATTTGCAATCAAACAAATATTTGAAGACAATCACAAATGAATAAAAAACAACACAGTTACATGTACAACTCAAACAACACTTTTCAGCTTTTTCAGGATCAAAAGAAACCCTAAAAAAAGCAGAGATTTACTTACATTTAACAACATTGGAAACATTAAATTATGTGGTTAAAGTATCGGGGAGAGCCATGGAATGAGCTCCAATGATCTTACCACCAACATCTGGGAAACTGTCGTAATCAGGAAGAGGGCTCAATTTACCATCACTGTCTACTTGTAATGGATACTTTATTAAGTGACCCTGTAGCTCTGAGAATTCCGAATCTATAAATCTCTTCCAGTTTTCTTCAGAGATTTCGTTTACGACCTTGACACATTCTAGATCTGCTGGCTCCACAAATTCATCTCCCGTTTTGCCTAAATGCTCTGCCCATAGTGACATTCTGTATCCATACACCTGTGTAGATAGAGATGCCATCAAACCAATTTGTGTCTTATTATCAGTCCATCAAAATGATTTAATATATTCACTTGTTCAAGAATCTAGAACAGAAACACAACTTCCAAGCATCTACATTGGCCTCAGAACGATTTATTTAGATCATGGTTTTTTGCGAAATAGAGACACTTTTGAGGTTTAGTTATGGTATAGATGATGATTATAATCAGAGGAACACAAACCTGGCCACGTGGGTGTTTTCCCTTGTGAGTCCATGTATGATGAGGCTGATATGCGCCCATGGCGATTTCAGTATCTTTCGTGCCAGCCATAGATCTTTGGTTGATATTAGCAGATCCCATGAGTACATACTCATCATCTACGATCATCCCCTTTGCGTGCACGTATATCATGAAACGCTGGAACTTATAAGAATCCGATACCTGAATTTGCATTAAAAACAAAAATCATAAGGAATTGTTTACTATGTATGATTTCTATATCTGTAAGCTAGAGCATTTGTGCATGAAGTAGTTTTTAGGCTTTTAAGATTTTACCACATTGCCATTGCCATTGGTGGTTGAATTATCATCTGGAAGTCGCTCTCGTTTACCAAGGCAATAAAAGTTAAGGTAATCGAGAGGATGAGCATCTGATTGCACTGATTTCAGTTCTTTCGCTATAACTTCATACATCATCTGCATAGTTTGGCTCTGCAAACAAAGATGTTTTTTTAGCAGAAACGTTAGTTTCTCTTGAATAGAAATGGAAGAAATTATATAATATATGTGCTAATCTTTCCCTATGTTAATAGTCTTACCTGCCAATATAGAATTTCTTGCACAGGTCCAGACTTTGGGTCGCCTTCAGGCCACAGTGGAATGACGACATAAACAGAAAATCTTTCTTTAGCTCTGATTTTACTAACAATCTTTAGTGCCAACTCCATAGGAATAAGATTGTCAGCTCCTGCTCATTCAAAAACGCAGGATCAGTAAATTTACGAGTGAAAAATTCATTCGCTTCTGTTTACACATATGGCGAACTTAGCACAGGTAGCATTCAGGTAAACAAAACTAGCAAAGGAGACGTCCATAGAGATCAAAACGTACCTGCATCTTTATAAGAAGGCCAAGCATAAGAAGAACCCAAGAAATACTGATTCTCGATATATATGAAATGCTGAGCAGATCTGATTGCCTGGATGTATGCAGTCTGGATGCTTTTATCTACTACGAGACGCTTGGCACATTCCAGATTCTGCAGAAAACAGTGCAATTTATACCATATGGCGACAATGGCTTATAAACAAGCAATTCTAATGAATAACGAGTAATTTTTCAAGGAAAATTATTAATAACAACAAAAGGTTGATCTACCAACCAGGGCCTCAGCCTCATCTTCATATTTTGGAAATCCTTTCACAGATCCTGAGTCAATAGAACGGAATATCTGAAAGTCAAAGAAACTGCATGTTTAGATCAAATCAACAAAATTTGTTACATGATAAAATACTGTTTGGAAGGATTCTAGAAGGACCTGAACATGCCAGTTCTCTGGATCATCTTCTTTAGAAACCCAAACACACGGATCATCCTCTGGAACAATTGAAGTACCATCTTTCAGATATTTAAACACTGGACTTAAAATCCATGATATGCGTCCTATCCGGATCAAAGCATCATCTTGCCAGTGAGTTTTTCCCTTTAGACGTAAGCTAAACTCCTTCCATCGTGTTGCCTTTCTCCATCGTTGCTCAAAGTTTATGAGAACATCATATGCTGCAGGCCCCTCTATTTTACAGTGCAAATCATGCCAAGGTTGTCTTGGAGCCTTGGTACCAGCCTGACGAAGTAGAAACAGAATACCGATCAGTGGTGAAAAGGAATTAGGATTGTAGCTTGAAAACAACCTCCGAATACTTATATATACTCACTGGAAATGTAGGATTGTGAAAATCATCCTTAAATACAGTGTCAAGATCGTTGAGTATCCTATGCTCAGGTGTGTCATAACGGCCATCGCAAAGATCAATACCTCCAATAAAAGCTGAGACCTTGCGATTATTACCAACAGCCTGAGTGTCTACGAGAACACACTTTTGATGATGCGTGAAGAGAGTGCCAACAACCTGGAAATTAAACAAAACATTAAACCTCTAAGAGCAAAAAGGAAAATCTATACCAGACAAAAACATACATTTAGAAGAGCTAGGACTTGCCTGTTGTTTGAACAACCCAAGCTTACTGCTGGCATATCGAGGTGACAATACGCATATCACAGAAGAATGCTTGAAGAACTTCCTAGTTTCTTCATCATGTGTCCCCATAACTCCAGGCTGAAAGAAAGAAGAAAAAGCCAAAATATAAAATCCTCACCAGGAACGTCAATTCTATCAAATTGGGCACTCAGGCAGAAAGCTACCATTGCAACTAGTAACTCTAAAGCTAAAGAATTAGGAAAAAGTAATCCAAAGAACACTTACCGTGCTTATCCCAAACTTATCATGAGAAGTTTTATCGTCCCACACAAGTAGCAACACTCGAACACCTTCCTCCGATTTGTATTTCAGCAATTCCCCAAGCGTCAAATCACCACCTCTTGGTAATTTCCTTGTAGGTTCCCTAACCAGCTTAATCTTGTGGAAGACAGACCAACCAACAATGTAAATCATATGATGAGCTTCAGATACAGCATAACATATATCTTCCCAACACTTGCCGTGCTCATAAACTTTTCCGTTATCCAACCCAATTTCCGGCAACATCCCGTCCATTACGTGAGCGTCTTGGTAAAGCTTCACCTGGCTTCCTTTCCTCACAGGGAAATAAGTCCGTTTAACACCTTTACGATCCGGATCTCCGGCGATTCCACACCGGTAAGTATGGATCTGGTCGAATGGAGTGAATTTCATATCAATGAAAAGAGCTGTTTCTTTCTTAGGCGGTTTTCCAGAAGCACCGAGTACAGGAAACCAACCAGAAATGCGTTCTCCCGATGCAATTTGCTGAACAGGGATCTTAGCCGAGCCAATGATTTGCGCACCGAAAACATCGTCGTCCTTCACCTGGAACTCGAGATGAGACAAGGGATGTGCCAATGATATATCGAAATGTTCTTCCCAAATAGGATCTTGTGAGTTTTTCAAAACGCGAGTCCGAGCAAGAGTCGCCTGAGGAACGACAACGGTTACGTACGGATCGCTGGTGATAACTTTGCGGTGACCACGGATGTTTTTATCATCGACTCTGCCTCCTTCATCAACGTTGGGTCTAGTACAGGCGTTACAAGCCGTAAAGCAACGGCGCATATGTTCTGAGAACATATCCATGTTAGGTAACTTCCTCGCCCTATTAATTTTCAAATCGAGGTCACCGTGTAATAGCATTACATCTTCTGATGCTTTCTCCGCCATTGTTACAACAAAATCAGGGGGAAGAATTGAGAAGAGGAAACAAATTTAAGAGAAAAAGCTAACAAAAACCGTAAACCCTAACGAGCAGGGCTCCGGTTTCTTGTTGCTGTTGCAGAAACGAAAAAATGGGTTTGAAAATTTATTGATTTTTAGGTCGAATGAGAAAAGTGTTATTTTTAGTTAATTGAATTGGATCGAGTGAGAAAAGGTTTTTTTTTTTCTATTTTGAAAAGAAAATATTTATTACATTAGGTTAAATGATTTGAGAGAGAAAAGACAATGAAAGAAGAAGAAGAGGTGACACGTGGAGTCACGACGTGATGGGTAGTTGTCTGTTTCACTGTCGACTCTTATCTCGTGTAGATCTGAGAAAGAGCAGTTGCACACGTTCTTAATTTTGATTCTTTAATTCGAATGACTCGTCTCAAACTGAACTTAATTACTTCACAAAATCTACTTGATGACGCATTTGATTTAAGAAGCTTGCACCAATAATTTTCTAGACGCAAAGCTAATATAATAATGGTTATTGAAAATGATAATCTGAAAAGATCTTCCCTTCTTATTTGGACAGTTAATTAAAAAGACAAAAGTCAAAACCAGCAATGCGAATCTGAGATCTCACCCACCACATCCATTAGACTATTATTCTTCAAAATTTGAATCATTTCTTATATATAACAAAATGAATTAATAAATGAGGCAAATGATGATGCGAAAAACAAGAAATTAACCCATAATGGAAAATCTAGCTGTTTAAAGTGGTTTCATAATTGTCGGAACCAAGGACAAAACATATTCTCCATTCATATCTACCCAATAAAGTAACAGTAAAATAAAAAATCCTTGCATGTATTACAAAAGATCACATGTTTACTTTCTGAAATCGAAGATAACAAAAACCAAACGAAAAGTCCAAAGCTTACAATATGATTATGTTTTCGTTAATATTATTTTCTTTTTGGGGGAATGAGGATTGGATGGATTTGTAGATAGGTTTAGAATCATTTACAACTCACAGAAGTACTAATGAAAACCTTTGTCATAAAGTTTCCCAAAAGAGGATCACTTTTGGAACAGTTTCTTCCTTTTTTTTTCTCATACTCCATTGTCTGAATTTATCACCCTACGAAATGCCATGTGGCTAAGCTTGTGAGCTACTAGGAGGGGTTATAGCCAAATGGTTCCAATAGATTTAGACGTTACCTATAAACTTCGAATCTCTCCTTTCTCTCCTTCAAGGATTGCTTTTATCATCCTTACTGCCATCTTTTCCAGTCTTGTCATTTTTATCACCCTCATGTGGTGTATACTGACCCGTGGATGACGGTGAATAACCAGGAAGTGTTGGCGAGTAGCCTGCGCTTGGGCTGTAGTCCGGGCTTGCTCCTGAGCTGTACGGGCTGAGACACATTTTTTAAAGAACAATCTCGGTTACACTTTTTGCAGAATTTCAGATGCTATAGACTAATCTATCAATTGACATCTATGCGTACAATAGATTAGATTTTCAAGCGAGTAAAATTCAAACCTGCTGGGACTGTATGTTGGACTCGAAGGTGAATAAGATGGAGATGTGGGTGAGTATGATGGTGATGTTGGGCTGCAGAGAATGACACAATATCACCACCGATACAAGAAGCTTCATACAGATATATAAATTAAGAGAACACCAAACGCTGGTTACTACTTACCTGTAGTTTGGAGAAGTAGGACTATAAGGGCTAGCTGGTGATAGTCTTGCATTGCTAGGAGAGTAAGCTAGAGATGGACTGTATTTGGCAGATTGAGGATTGTAGCTTGGAGACGTAGGCCCGTAGCTTGGTGATGTTGGACTGTAACTTGGGGAAGTTGGGCTATAGCCAGGAGAAGTGGGGCTGTATGCGGGTGAAGTAGGACTGTAAGAAGGTGATGTGGGGCTGTAGGACGGTGAAGTAGGGCTGTAAGAAGGTGATGTTGGGCTGTAAGATGGTGAAGTCGGGCTGTAAGAAGGAGAGGTTGGGCTGTATGCGGGTGAGGTCGGGCTATACGCGGGTGAAGTTGGGCTGTAAGCAGGTGAAGTCGGGCTGTAACTTGGGGAAGTCGGACTGTAGCTCGGAGATGTCGGACTGTAGCTTGGTGACGTTGGGCTATAGCTCGGAGACGTTGGACTGTAGCTCGGAGAGGTGGGTGAATAAGAAGGACTTGTAGGAGAATAAGCGGGGCTCGTTGGGCTATAGCCAGGAGAACTGGGACTGTAGGTAGGCGACGTAGGACTATAACCAGGAGAGGTCGGGCTATATCCAGGTGAAGTCGGACTGTAACCAGGGGAGGTAGGACTGTATCCCGGGGATGATGGGCTGTATCCTGGAGATGAAGAAGGCGAAAAGGCCATTCCACCAACATATGGAGAAAACTGCGCATCTGAAATTGGCGACAAGCGCATATTTGGACTCAAGAGATAGTTCGGGGACATCATGCCCTCATGGTAAGGAGTGCCTGACACTGGTGAACGAGCAGGAGTCATTCCAAATTCAAGACCATCCATATAGCTAGGAAGCTGAAGTTCAATTGCATTCTTCAGCATCTCATCATTCAGATACAGTTCACAATCTCCTGTCCCAATCGGTGCAAGTTGACCCAGCATTATGTTCTCGGTAACACCCCGTAAGCAATCCGTCTCAGCATAAGCCGCAGCATCTAACAGAATATCAACTGTTTCTTCAAAAGAGCATCTCATCAAAGGCCCAGTGTCATTTCTATTGATACCATGTCGAGTGATAGCCATCAGGTGACCACGATAAGTCATGGTATCACACAAGATGGCAAGATGGCGGTAATTCACATAAGAACCATCAAAAGATATCACAACACGAAGTTCATCCAATAAAGCACGACGAACTGCCTCAATTCCAAGAACTTCAATAATTTCAATCAAGTGATTGCTTGTTGTCCTCTTTGGATCCACATCTTCGTGGCACATAACAGCTAAGAGATTAACTCCTTCTGTATCTAACATCCACTCCTCAGATGTCTTGAATCCTCCCTCCACATCAAACTTGCTTTTTCTAACCTGTTTGATGAAAACCTTGTTGATGTCTGGAATACCTCTGAGCGCCATTTCTGTCAGCATGTTGCTCTCAATCTTTTTGAGGAAAACATCATCTTCAGCTGATTCATCTTGCAATTCTCCCTTTGGGCCCTCATCGTTCATAATGCGAATTCGAAGGATTAGCTTTTGAGCATTGTCATCATTGAATATGCAAGTTAGGTCATCATCAAACTCAAGGTTGATCTTCTCCGCAATATCTGCCATACTCAATTTCTTATCAACCATCATCTCGCGATTCAACTCTATACGAAGCAGCCAAGGAGATATTTTATCCGGAGAGACATCTTCATCTGGCATTTCATAGTAGGACCTCACAAATTCAAAGTCCTCTTCAATAATAGTACTCATTGGGTCTGGGTCATACCAGACTTCCGTAGCTTGAGTGACACTCCTGAGAGTAGTATACTCCAAAGCACATTGAACAGTCTTAGCCCCCTCTTTTGATTTGCTAGCTTCCGGTGTAAGATAGACTGATAGGGATGGTGTTTTGATCCTTTTAGCTACATTAATAATCTCACGCAACCTGGGAACACCAAGTGTAACGTTCTTTGCACTGACACCAGCATAATGGAAGGTGTTCAGAGTCATCTGTGTAGCAGGTTCTCCAATGGATTGAGCAGCAACACAACCGATCATTTCCCCAGGGGCCACTAGCGATTGTAAGAACCTCGATTCGATCTCTCCGATGACCCACTCAAAAGCCTCACGGCTGAGCTTGTATTCCTCCAAAACTCTTTTACTAGCAAGTGTGCTGCGAAGCAAAATGTTAAAGAACAGTGTTGCATTTTTCTGTGCTTCCACACTCAACGCATCATCACCAGGAACAACCAACAGCCTCTCTTGTAACTTATCAACAGCATCAACAATTTCAACAGGGTGCATATCTGAAATCTTGCGCAAGTCAATTTTGAAAGTCTTCTGCGCATTCCAGATATGCCTCTTGATGTTAACAGGTAATGGCCAAGTGCTATCACCATTTGTTGCAATATCTGTCCCGAGTTGGGATCTGTCAGCCGCAAGTTTCGAATATTCGGCATCAAAAACATCACGCAATTCCCGAATACCTTTCAAGTCCTCAAGATGCTCATCACTTAGGTATGTAGGATTCCAGTTCTCGTCGTCAATCTCATACTTGAAAGTCCTATCAAACTCCGCTTTCTTCATTTTCAAGGAATCTAGCTTCTGCGATTCTATCCATACAGCATCCATACCGTCTTCTCCATACAGAAATTGAATAACGTCACCCAACGAATTTCTAACTGTCCCATCATATTTAACCATAATATCCTCCATAGCTTTTACCAATCGCCTCTGGATGTATCCAGTTTCTGATGTCTTCACAGCAGTATCAATAAGACCTTCCCTTCCTCCCATGGCATGGAAAAAGAACTCCTGAGGAGTCAACCCACGGAGGTACGAATTCTCCACAAATCCACGACTTTCCGGACCATAATCATCTTTAGTGAAATGTGGCAGTGTCCGCCCATCAAATCCAAAAGGAATCCGTTTCCCTTCTACATTTTGCTGACCGACACACGCTGTCATTTGAGAAATATTGATGAAACTTCCTTTGGATCCTGCTGTCACCATGGCCTTAAGGTTATTGGTTTCTGCTAAACTCTTTTGAGCACTACTTCCCGCATCATCACGAGCTTTATTCAAGACCTGCAAGAAAAGGTTATGAGTAAGACAGATAAAAGACATACTGACAGAGCACCAAACGAAAACAAAACCTTTTTTAATGTACCTGGTTAACCCTGTTCTCAAATGTCTCGGTCATAGTCCGGCCAGGTTCAGGGTCCAATTTTTTTTCCTGGAACTGCCGGATAAGATCTTTCACAGCAGTTTTGGCTTGAGATATAGTTTCATTAATTTTCTCCATCGTTGATGAATCAGCAATTGTGTCACCAATTCCAATGGTAAAACCATTTTGAAGAAGCCAGTAATTAACCAGCCATTGAGTATGACCGAGGAATTTCCTAGCTGCATCAGGACCAACCTCTTCCCTGTAGGCCAAGTAAAAATTACTTTAACAAAAAAGCTCATGATACTAATTACTACCAATTTAGCCAGTAAAGTTTCCATAAGGTACCAAAATATAGCGATTAGCGAGTAAACAGATGTGACAAACTACAATCAACACTCCAAGATCTTTATATAATTTTTTTTATGCCAAGTCAACAACGTATATCTTACCAAATGACGTGGACAAGACTTCCATTAGATGTACCAAGGGTCTTTTTGCAGAGAGTGCCGGCAAGAAGTTCCCCTCTTTCAATTCGCACTTGAGTATCCCCCGGAGTTATGAATCCAGTCTCTGTATCTGAGTGCCAAGCAGAATACCTCAACAGATTTATCTGTTTTGGTATGATAAGATTAAAAACTTGTTTGCCAGTCCAAAGAGGACGTGGCTTCAATATTGCAGGGGCTGGAACTTTCCCATCGAAGTCTTCCCACCACATTAGTGTATTCATGAATACATCCTGAAAATGGAAAAGATACCAGCATAAAGAATTGGTCTGTCCTCTCATCAAACTTGTAGATAACTTAAACAAGCAACCACTACTGAAATTGTTACCTTCTCTATGAAAGTATCTCTCTTTGTAATTTTACGGCACCCTAGGAGGGTATCCTGCACAATTCCCATAACAGGCCGATTCGCCTGAGGGGAGACAATACATTTAGGAACCATCATCAGCTCCAACACCTCGGCTCTGGTCTCAAATGATTGTGGTACATGCATGTTCATCTCATCCCCATCAAAATCAGCATTGTAAGGAGAAGTGACAGACAAATTCAGACGGAAGGTGGAATATGGCATAATCCTAATCCTGTGACCCATGATAGACATTTTGTGCAGACTAGGTTGACGATTAAACAGAACAAAATCACCATCCTGTAAATGCCTCTCCACCTGTGGCCAAGAAAGCATACAAAATGACGACTTCCAGAAAGTTATGCTGGTGCATTGAGTGAATAGAATCAAGAAAAGTAATAAATACTTTATATCCAAGTTCCAAATGTTGATCACTGCTCTTCTTAAGGTACCGCAGATCTAGTCTTTGGCCATCATCCCTAATGATATATTTTGCTCCAGTCTTGCCAGGTGGAGGATGTGGCCCATAATCAACGAGCTCCTTTAATCTGCCAAAATAAATTGTCAACAAGGAAAATTTACACTGAAAAATAAAATAAACAGCAAATTAATAACCTTTCAATGTTATATGGAGTAACTGTTTCTGGGTATGTAAGATTCAGGGCAATACTCCATGGTACACCAAGTTCATCGATATTTATTGTTGGATCTGGTGTAATAACAGTACGTGCTGAGAAATCAACTCGTTTTCCCATCAAATTTCCTCTGATTCTGCCTTCCTTTGCCTTCAGCCTACTACATATTGATTTAATAGGCCTCCCTGATTTTTGAGTAGCCTGAAGAAAATAAAGGCCAATCCAGATAAAGCTACATCGGAATGTATCATGCCAGATATCTGGAAGGACACAAAAGCATTACCCTTGGCTGTCCAGGCAACTCATTATCAAAATACGTAGCAATATGGAACTGCAAGAGTTGTGTAAACTCTGATATAATATGAGCTGGCGCTCCATTTTTTTCCTGTCTTTTCAAATTCTCATTGTGTCGAATAATCATGGCTAGCTGATGAGTCAAGTCATCCTGAATCAACAAAAAGCATGAACTCAGGGACACGCATTAAGTTAGCATAGTGAAGAAGCAAGTTCAAAGTTAATAATATGATATTGTCACTCAAGACGGACTCTGTACTAGAATCTAAGGAAAGTCCATATTCAGTAAACCAAAGTTGACTTGCCTCACTTCTGGAAGTGGCATCCATCATTACAGAAGGTCTGACAGGGGGTGGAGGAATAGGAAGGACTTCAAGAATCATCCAGTCAGGACGAGCAAACTTAGGGTTGAACCCTAAGAGTTGACAATCCTCGTCACTAATTCTCTTTAAAACACTCAAAACCTGCAAGGACCGCACATGCCATCAGATTACCCCAAACATGAAGAGGTAAGTTCATTTGAAAGAAAAAGACGAACCCTATCAGCACCAAGCGTCTGCTTCCGCTCTGCAGGCTCCGGAAGCTGGTCAGGCTCATCAGTTTTCTTCCTTGTAATTTTGTACTCAGCAATCATCTTCATACCCTCAATAGTCAGCTTTGGTTGCTGTGCACCACATCCACCACGGCTCTTTTTTACTGGTTCGTCCGTATCTTGGTTGTGAACATCCTCAATGTCATCACCACCTTCACATTTGGTCTTGTTTTTGCAGGCATCCAGAATCTTCTTAAGCCTATTCTTGGGATTCTTTATCTTCATAGCCTGCTTAAACTTATGCTCCTCCTTCATGAAAATAACCGATTGGTTTATTCTCAAGACTAACATAACCCATACAGTTCCGATCTATCTTCCGTAAGAAGCATAATCCTAGAGGACAACTAAGTCAAGCAAAGATGTAAGCAAAACACGGGGTGCAGACACAAAACAAGTTTCTTCATACCTCGTCAGCTAAAATCTTGGAGCAATTGAAGCAAACACATCTCATGATACTTAACACCGTCTTCATAAAACCGACATGATACATTGGCTTAGCGAGCTCAAGATGGCCAAAATGCCCTGGACACTCAGCCATATTCGCCATACATGTCTCACACTTAACCTTCCGATCAATCGTACCAAGCCGGATATCGCTCAATCCTCCCACCTTAGGTTTACCCTTCTCAGTGGTCTCACTATGCTCAACATGTATAACTGACATTTGCCTCTGCGAAAACCAAAGGCAAAAAAAAAAGCCATTAAGAAACCAGAACTACATAATTCCTACTCGTGAATTCCAATTAAAATCAGTAGACTGAAGACAAAACATGCTCCTCAACTAAACCAATCGATTAAGTAGGGCAGGGAAGTTTTGAGTGAAAAGTAAATAAAGGAACATTACAATCTCATCGGGGCTGAGTATGCCAAACTGAACCACCCGGACTTTGGAGACCTCAGCCGGAGAGAACGGAAAACGCGTATCCATGGCGGCGAAACTTCGATCAAAGACAAATCAGAAGAAATCAAAAACCCTAGAACGTGAATAAAAATGGACTCAAAATTGAATTAAACCCTAATTGTGTTTCCCTCTTTTCCAATTCGTTTGAATCTGTCAGTTAACAGTTACTTGTGCTAATTTTTTTCCTTTTCCCCTCTGGTTTAACAGGACCAGATCTGGAGTTCTCTCGTCTATTGACGAGAAGATATGAGCAAAGAGGAAAGATCGTAGCCCTAAGCCTCTATTTATAGACAAAGGAAGCAGCTCATATGAGGTCGGTTCTTGTTTATTGGGCCGTAAATATTTCAGGCCCAATTAATGAAATGATTATAACGCGCGTGCGTCGGCGCTGACCAAAGAAACATGTGTCTAAAGAAATCCGGTTTATATCGGTTCAGTTGGTTTGACTGTATATTTTCGGTTACCTAAACAAGCCTTTTGAAATAAAAAGGATTAAATCTCTCATTTTGTGGAAGAATAATAGGTCTATTATTTCACCATGTTTGGTAAAAGTGGATAATATAATATATTGGAAAAAATTGAACAATTAAAATGTATTTTAATTAACTAGAAGTGCCCAACACTATAAAGGAGATGATTCTAATCTATAATTAGGTTGAAACTTTAAATTTATCTTGAAACCATCTTACCAAATAGTGTAATAAATGATAGACGAAAACAATAGTACAAAGCCATTCTGTTTCTGTATATAACAGAGATCCACTAAGACGAAAACAATACAATCTTCAAATGCATGTTTTCACTGTAACGTCTTTTGTTCTTTAGATTTAGAATAATCTCTAAAGGTTCTTGATAGATTTCGAGATCAAACAATAATGGCGAAGAAACTGAAGCACCTCCGTAATCAGCCACGTAAATCTTCATCGACAGAAGCTTTCACAGGTTTCATACTGGTATTCTTCGTCATTCTGATCCTTCTGGGTCTCGTAATCCTTTCATTTCCCAGCACCGACAAGAACTCTTCTAGGCCGATTGATTTGACCACCATTGCACGAACAACAGAGGAGAGGTTTGTAATGAAATACAATTTTTCTGATGTTTTTGGTTTGTTACAGTAGATTGATATTGAGTAATAGCTTTGAGATAATATTAAGTAGGAAGAGTTATGAAGATGAAGAAAACGGTAATGACGAGCGTTGGCTTGAAGTTATCTCGTGGGAGCCTAGAGCTTTCCTTTACCATAACTTTTTGGTAATTCTTTTTATTAATTATCTATCTTATATTTGTTTGAGATTTGATCTTATGCTCTGTTTTCTGTTGGTAAGACAAATGAAGAATGTGAGCATTTGATCAACCTCGCAAAACCTAGTATGGTGAAGTCAATGGTGGTTGATGTGAAAACTGGACTCAGCAAAGATAGCAAGTTCTGTGTTCTTATGTTTTCCTTCAAGCTTTTTAAGGAAAAAGATTTAAGTATTCTAAACCATTAATTAAACTGCAGAGTACGAACCAGTTCAGGAACTTTTCTTAGAAGAGGACATGATGAAATCGTGGAAGAGATTGAGAATAGGATCTCGGATTTCACCTTCATTCCTTTAGGTACGTGGCTTCTTGTTTATAATTTTCAGACCAAACCAAATGTTAACCCGAACATTGACGGCAATCGAATGTAAATATTAATACAATCAATTTTCTTCTGATCCTCAATCTAGCCCTTCATTAATGACTCTCAAGTACCTTTACTTTTGACTGTCGAGATATTCGGATTAACACCAAATAAACTGTTTTCTTCCTAACGTAATGAAATTGCAGAAAATGGAGAAGGTCTACAAGTTCTACATTATGAAGTTGGACAAAAATATGAGCCTCACCATGATTATTTCTTTGATGAGTTCAACGTCAAGAAAGGAGGGCAACGAATTGCTACCGTCCTTATGTATCTGTAGGTGTACCCATAAACCTACACAAATGTCGATATAGTTCCAAATTAAATACTTTATGGTTAAATAATCTTCCTTCGTCGATTCTTCTCACTGATTTAGCTCGGACGTTGAAGAAGGCGGTGAAACAGTTTTCCCTGCAGCAAAAGGAAACATTAGTGATGTCAGATGGTGGAACCAGTTGTCTGAATGTGGTAAAGAAGGACTCTCTGTTTTACCAAAGAAGAGAGACGCTTTACTCTTCTGGAGTATGAAGCCTGACGCTTCTCTAGACCCTTCTAGTTTGCATGGTGAGTTAGAGATATATATATATATTACCTTTCTATGAGACTGTTTCTCTTGAAACCAAATCTCTCAAGAATCTGCTCTCATTGACTTTCAGGTGGTTGTCCAGTGATCAAAGGAAACAAATGGTCATCAACTAAATGGTTTCACGTTCACGAGTACTAGACTTTTAATTAAAAAAAAAACTATATCATTTGGGTCGCTCGGTTTATATATTATGGGCCCAAGCCCAACCCATCATATATGTTATCACGACGTCGTTTTATTAAACTGATAACTAAACGGAATAAAATAATTTCCAGTCAATAGATTACTGTACTATTTCTATTTAGCTCAATCTATCAACTACTAGTAGTTGCTTGAGACCTTCATCCATTAATGTTCAGTGAAATATCTCACCAATTTAAGTCCGTAACTTGAAAGCACGAATTAACAAATACATACACATTTATATAATATCGAGAACCATGTTTAATCAAGTGGTTTTATGAAGGAAAAGAAATCAAGTGGTTTTGGATTCTGTGACCAAAAAAGAAAGAAAAAAAATCTTAAAACAAAACAAAACCAGAATAATTCCATTGTGTATAAAAAATAATATATATTTAACTGCATATTGACATGTGAGAGTTTTTATATTTTAAATCAACTACGTCATTGATTATGTTAAATAAAAAATCTTAAGGTTGGTTTATTTTGTTTATAGCAGGGGAGAAAGAGATTTCATCTTCTTTGTATTTAAAATTGATTCATTGTGTTTGGTCGTATATATATATCGTAAAATGGACGAAAACCTTAACGATCGAATAATGGAGATTTGAATAATAATATGATTGATTAAATACAAATAAGGGCATAAATGATGCAAGTGGTCGCCGGAGTTAAATTATCAATCACGTCAATACAACGACGACACACCGGTAAAACATGACGTCGGTCATCTTGTAGATAACCTACCAATCATTATTATTTCTTCTTTCTTTATTTTTTTTTTATTATATAATTTAATCCTTATCGGTAAATAATATTTGTTACTTTCACTCCCATTTTAAATCTGTTGGCTCAAAACAATACACACTATCTTTGTTTAATATGCTAAATAAAAAAGCCATGCTAAATCTAACTAAAACATTCTATATTATTGATTACATTCTAAATTATAAATCTGTTGTCATATTCATAGAAACCTATGTAATAAGTATAAATTTTCAGTTTAAGTATCAAATCAAACAAAACACAACGTTTGAAGTTATCATATTAATGGATCATAAGGCAACCATGTATATCATGAATCCAATTGCTTATGGCTTAGATTTGAATTGAATCATTCATGGGACCAGCTTCTGCACCATTTATTGCACCATGATAATATAACTATTATAAAATTATTTTGGCAATAAAATATTTATTGGAGTAGATATTTATTTGTCAACTATATATATTGGGGTAGATATTTGTAATAATCTATAGTATATGTTAGTAAAATCGGCAAACCTTATTTAATGACTTCAGTCAAATATATATTAGGGTAGATATTTTTTTGGACTTTTTTTATCAACTATATTGTGATATTGTAAATTTATTTTTGTCGATGGAACATTCCCAAAAAAATTATTAGCATATTATATATGTTGTAATCAAAATATAAATCTACTTAAGCTAGTCTTACGGACAGATTACAGTTTGGTATAACAATAAACTATTGTTCATGTTAATGAACTTACTTTAAAAGGAAAGGCAGTATCGAATAAGATTTATAGATTTCCACAAATAGTTAACATTTATAGAAATTATATTTGTTTCGTATCTAATGGTTCATTCTGATTGCTTGTATTATCGGAAAAAGACCCTACACTATATATGTTGCTATCATTCTAGCAATTTAAACTAATACCATTTGTATTTTCTTATTATTATTATTATTATAATCTCTCCCATTTTGCATTATAATAATGCATAAATCACTAAAACAATATTTGTGAAGAATAACAAACTATTTCATTCATTTTTTAAATAATTAATTCGATAAATTTCAATCTCTACCACAAATTACTTTTGCACAAAGTAATACGACTACATATACTACTAAAACAATTATTTATATTACCTAACTTTTTCATAGCAATATATATATATATATATATATATCAAAAGTATATAATTTGAATATAAGATTTGGTAGTTTTAACAAGTAACAAAAAATTAAATGATTTGGAAGCATGTTATTGGATAATAAGATAGAACATTGCCTTATCTAAAAGTCATATAAATATCTTAATTATAAATTATACTATATTTCATTCGCTGGGATTGCGCGCTTATTACCTATCTCTCTATATATATTGTCACTCTCTCTCTTTCTTTCGTGCTTCGAAAATGAGAGATTTTTAATTTTCAAGATCGATCATGACAGGCAAACCCTAGATCTTACTTGACCTACTTGAGGTTAAAAATTCAAGCAAACAACGACCCAAGCTTTAATTGCAAGTAGGCCATACATTGGATCTTCTCTCTTAAGAACTAAGCAAAACCCATCTCTCTCTCTCTCCTCTTCTTTCTTCTATCTTCTTCTTTCTCAACCTTCTCTCTCTCTTGTACAAGCTCCTCTGAGCTCTGTTTTTTTCTCACCGTAAGGCTTAATCTTTGGGTTCTGTATAAAAAAAAACATGGCATCTTATAGATTTCAATCTGAGTTTTGCCCTCTTTCTTCTTATCCCTCTCTCGGTAATTTCGTCGAACGGATTAAAGACGCATGCCGTTTCCTCGTATCGGCTGTTCTGGGCACAATTCTCTCGGCGATCTTGACCTTCTTCTTCGCTCTAGGTCCGCCTCTAGTTTCATACTTCCGTTTCCTTGAATGTGTTTCCACTTCTTAACCGGCATTTGAAACTTGCCCTTATCCCAATTTTGTCTCTGTGTAGTGCAAAATCGAAGTTTTATGAAGATTTAACTCACCTTCTTATAAATTTGGTTTGATCATTTAATGTCTTTGTTTATCTGTTATTCGTTGTTGATAGCGGAAAAGTTTGCAATTTTGGAGTGTTTTATGTTGAGCTAAAAAAGTTGTTTCCTTTCTCTCTTCTTCAGTGGGTACATTGCTTGGAGCACTAACTGGAGCTTTGATAGGCCAAGAAACTGAAAGTGGGTTTATCCGAGGAGCAGCAGTTGGAGCCATTTCAGGAGCTGTTTTCTCGATCGAAGTCTTCGAATCATCTCTTCTTCTTTGGAAATCTAATGAGTCACGTTTTGGATGCCTCCTCTACTTGGTGAGCTCAGATCTTTTAGCTTTTTTCCATTGAACACACTCTTCTGATCTTCTTCTTTTTTCGATTCGATTTGAACTTCGAATTGATTTTGTTTTGTTTCTTGTTAATTTTGTATAGATTGATGTCATTGTTAGCCTTATAAGTGGTAGACTTGTGCGAGAACGCATAGGTCCAGCGATGCTGAGCGCAGTTCAAAGTCAGGTACAGTTTTATTAGCAATGTATTATTTATAATTGGTTCCATTTCCGCAATGAGATCTCTCTGTTTTCTTCGATTCTAATCATCTCTCTTCTCGCTGATCAGATGGGAGCTGTGGATACAACTTTCGAAGAGCTTTCAAGTATCTTCGATACCGGTGGTTCAAAAGGATTAGCAGGAGATTTGGTTGATAAAATACCTAAGATCAAAATCACTGGCAAAAACAGCTTAGATGCTTCTGGCAACAAAGACTCATGTTCTGTTTGTCTTCAGGTTCTTTGCTTCTTTCACCTCAGATGACAACTCTAAATCCTCTAATTCGGGACAAATAGGTTTTCACTTTATCATCTTCTTTTCTGTGACTTTTTACAGGATTTTCAGCTTGGTGAAACAGTAAGAAGCTTGCCACATTGTCATCACATGTTTCACTTGCCTTGTATTGACAATTGGCTCCTCAGACACGGATCTTGTCCAATGTGTAGACGCGATTTGTAATCTCAATCTCCACTTGAACAGTCTCAATCTCCTTCTCTTTCTTCTATGGTCTTTAATCTCTTGTGGTTAGTCTCTATATGTACAAAGAAATGGAAAAGAAAAAAAGTTTTGATTTATGTTGATCTTGAAACTAAGAGACTTAAACTAAATTCATTAAAGTCGGACTTAGATTGTGTGTTGGTCTCACCAAACTTAGAATTAATGACGTGAAGGAAATGAATTCTTTGTGTGAAATTTGTAGAGCTCGTGGGCCTCCCAGGTGATAAAAATCATGCCAAATCATATCTCTTGATTTGGTTTGTTAATTAGCTCTTCTAACATTTCTAAACAAATATTATTACTCACCAACATGTTTATTAATTACAATGTTAATTTTGGCTAACACAATTATTATTAGAGACTTTCGTGTTGCATTTTGCAATTGGATTTATATGGTTATGCTGATCAGTCTCTATCTTTCTAGCTTTCTTATAAAAGTATTAAAGTGATATATGTATTTATGTAAATATATAAATATGCATGATATGAGGAACAAAATTTTAAAGTTTAATAATTAAACTAAGAAATACTACTATTTGTTAAAAGTAATAATTTATTTGATGCTTCACGAACACAGAGTACATTGTTAGAGATAAAATGTCTATCAATTACAAATAGTATTACATGTACGAGAATGTTCTTAAATTCTTGTAGGTATAACAATTTAATTCATTATTTTAAATATATTAATGCTTTTTCTTTTTGGTAAATTTTTAAAATATATTAAAGCTTTGGTCCTGTATTTCTTAAAATTTATCTCATGATTGTCGACGAAGATACATAAAAAAGTTTAAATCTGTAATCAAATAATTTAAAATATGAGCCCCAGCTTTTGAATCACGAGTAGTAAACTAATACAAATTCTAGAAAGTGTTTCAAAATATGTTATCAAAAAAGTTTTTTAATGACATTTCACGAGATGAGATGATGAATAAATGAGGAAATTCGTTATCACAAAAAGTTTAATTTCATCAGCTTTAAATAAAATAAATGTTTTTATTTTCTTGGTCAATAATATACACTTAACGCAAGAACAAATATTAGTTGTCTTCACGTGATCTTCCGACAGATTCAAAGTTTTATAGTTGGGAGATCCCAACTGTAAAAATAATTTTTTTTAAATATATTTTTCTTCTTCGCTCTACGAGACACGTGGCACATTCATATTCACTTGATACGATCACGATCCAGCCACGTGCTCATCGATAAATGGTATGTCAATTAAGCCCAATAAACCCATCAAAGGCCCATATTAGTCTTTAGAAAGCGCGAGCCCATACTCAAACCGGTTAACATGAGGTTAGATCCGGTTTATGTTCAAGTCCCTAAACCCTGAAACCTGAGCTGCTATACCCTTTTCATTATACTGCTTTTCTCTCTCTCGTGGTCTGAGACTCCCGGAGCCTAGCCGGAAAAGCTTGAATTTGGTGTATTCTCGATTCGGCGGCTATATTGTTGGATTTATTGTGAGCTATGAAGTTCCTCATTCAATCCATTACTGGTATGGTTTTGTGGACATCACTGATTTCATCTTTGTGGCTACCTACATAGATCTTGTTTTCGTCTGTCAATTATTCATCTCTCGTCGCGGATACTTATGGTTCGATCGAGTGTACATTTTTGAGTTGATAGTTACGAACGCTCATGTTTTGATAATTCGTTTGATCGACGGAAAACAGGGCGGAATCGATCTCTGGTTCAAGCTTTGGTTCATCGACGCTACTTCGCTTCATCACCAGAGGAAATCTCAAGAAGAAATTACGCCAGTGATCTGTCCGAATACAACACAGCTGTCAATTCCGTCACAGCTCAGCGCAGGTTTTTGTTTCTTCCTCTCTAAAACTTAATTTGTATGGCTCATTATGTTAAAAACATGGAGAGATAAAATATGAATGTGATGAGATTGAGAAATTTGTTGCCAAAATATAATGTGTGTATGGTTACTTCCATTAGTCTATGTGTATATATGACAATGTTTTGTTTTTGGTAGGCACTATTTGCTGAGGGATGTTTATGATGATATGAAGTTAGATGGTGTGCAGCCTACAGCTGATATATTCCATTCATTTGTTGTGGGAACGATGAAGGGTGCTCGGTTAAATGATGCTTTCTTTTTCCGTGAAGAAATGAAGGCCATGGGAATTGCTCCAGATGTATGTCCTGTGATATTTCGTTTTTTTTTCCTTTTGCTCTTACATAAAATAAACTCTTCTGGTATAAGTCATGTTCATAATAAAAGTTATATTACTTTCTCTGGTTAGGATGGTCTAAATTTTTAAGTCTAGCCGCAAATTGAGCTATTACCTTGTCCAATAATTTAGGCTTTACAGAATGACTTGGTTCATCTGTGGCTTCTGTTGTTGACTGTGCGTTCATTCTTGTAGGTGAACTTGTATAACTTTTTGATTTCCACATGTGGTAAATGCAAGAATGGAAAGGAGGCAATCCGAGTATATAGTCCTCCCCTTGCTTTTATTGGAGACTTGTATTCTTCTACATTCCTTGCTCTTCATTCGTATATGAACCTTTTGGTTTGTATCTTATTCTTAAGGTCTACGACGAGATGAAGAGATATGATGTAAAACCAAATGGCCAGACCTTTGTCTGCTTGCTCAATACCTGCGCTGTTTCTGGCCAGTTAGATGTTGTGTAGGTTACTGCTTCTATTATCTTTTCAGTGCTCACTAATCGGAATGATTTCCTTTGATAAGTTTTTAATGCCTCTTATTCTCCATTATAATTAGATATTTGGCTAACTCTTACCGGACTTGAAATAATGGTTAGGTATGCGATAGTTCGAGATATGACTGCTGCTGGTGTCGGGTTGAATCAGTTCTGCTATGCAGGGCTCATTACTGCACACTTAAACCAGCAGCCTAGACCAAATAATCTTTCTACCAAGGTAACCTGTTATAACTAAAAAGTTTCCTGTTCATGCTTCCTTTTAGTTTTTCTTAAAGTAGGCTTCCTTATATCCTCCTTTTTTCCTCAAAAGATTCTAGAGTTTGTGGAGCAGTCAAAAGGCTGGTCAGCAATTGATTCATCAAGGAAGAGTGCAGAAGACATGATGTTTAGCATCAGTGAAGAGGAGCTGTACAACATTCCGACGGCTGAATATGCCCACAGGACGAGGTTTCTGCAAAGGAATTTGACCGTGTACCACGTAGCATTTAGTGCTCTCGCTGATCTACAGGATATAAATGTAAGATGATTTGTCTATCTAGATTTCAAAATGTCCTGAACCGAGAGTCCATTATCTGTTCTGGGAGTAACAAAAACCTGTTTTGGAGTTGATTTTTTCATCTGACCAGCAATTCCCTATGGCAGGCAACGGAAGCTCTTCTTGAAATGCTTAAGAAAGATGGAAAAGACACCGACACGTACTGCGTACTACAAATAATGAGGTACAATATAGCATGCACTGTGATTCATCGAGTGACAATATAAAACGACAGTTTTTTGTGCCGGTATCTTTGTCCACGAAATGAATTGGCCTAGTATACAAACATGCTATTATGAATTTTGCATCTAGATGTTGAAACATTTGGCATTCTCATGGGTTAAAAGGCAGTGTTTAGCTACCAAATTAACTTTTTGTTGCTACATAGTATGTTACAATATAAACTATGATTGAGAATCTAAATATTATCATCTTATTTTATATCTACATAGGTGCTATCTACACTCGAAAGATTTTGAGAAGGGTCTCAAATCTTTTGAAGATTACATGAACGCTGACAAAATCCCTGCCATGGAACTCTATACGGTAACGAACATTTACCTCATTACTGGTGTTTCAATATTCATTTTGAGAGCGAACTTCTTGCTTTCTATATGTAGTGCAGGAATAACAACTTCTATAAAACAAATGCTATTGATTTACAGTCCTAAAACCCTGCAAATTAAATCATAGAGATGAACGTAAATTTTCAATGAAACCAACAGTCGAAGAGAATTATGCTTCTCTATCCTGTTTCCCATACTTGGTACATATATTTTGTGACCTGTATATGCTGAGGATGTCATTTTGTTTGTTTTTGCTTCTACAGACGCTTATAGAGGGGGCTATGACAGGATACACCGATAATGGAATGAAGATTGCCCAAGACACTTTGGTAATGCTTATAGGCTCGAACTTTACTAAAAGAAGAGTCTAGGAAATAAAACAAACACGTGCCGATGGGTAGACCCTTTGCCTGATGACAATCTGTTTGTAAATGCAGATCAAAATGAGCGAACGCAATTTCTTCTTAGACCCAAGAATTGGAAGCAATCTGCTACTCAAAGCCGCTGGTGAAAAGGTAGACAATCTCGAAGTTCCCCAATAAAATTTGAGTCTTGCATTTATAAAGAGTTGGTTTGGTGAAAGTAATTTAAAATTCTTGCTCAGGCGGGCGGGTACACAGTTGCAAATATGATATGGGATCTGATGCAAGCTCGGAATATTCAACCTACACTAGCTGCTGTTGAAGCTTACTACAAGGGATTGAAAGTAAAAACCAAATCTCTTTCCTCAAATCTTAAAAAGATGGCATTAACTCAATTGTATATCTTGGAAATCACAGGAACGTGAAATACCAGAGGAAGACCCGAGACTTATGTTAGTAACGCGTACATACAACACCTTGCGGCTTAAGGAAGGGACGTTACCTAATCGGCGTTAAAGCAAAGCGGCGAAGAGGAAGAAAGATGGTTTCATGGCTTCTTCGTTTTCATACTTCAATTTGCTTATTAGGATCTCTGTAAACCATCTGAGGGTATGTTTTAAACCAGTTCGTTTAGGTCAATAAGGAGACTTCAGCTAGGACTGAATCTGATTCTGATTTTATATATTTCAATTGTTTATCCTTTCGGAGCTTGGACTCTACATACAAAAGCAAAGTTTTAAATAAGTCAACACCTGTTTGGTTTATAAAGATCAGGCTGTCCACTCACAAATGCACGGATCGGCTTAGTTTTTTTTTTTTTTTTTTTTTTTGGT
>WJSH01003963.1:216420-252904 GCA_009757365.2 Lepidium campestre
ATCACCAGTTTTACATCAGACATGAGTGACTATGATCCCTCTCTTGAGGACTCTTTAACCACAACAGCCACCTCCCTGAGAGAGCGCACCATCTCTTCCTCCAGCTGCACCTTGCGGACGCCCATAACCGACTTTGATGCCGGATGACTGTAAAATCCACAGTGGTCAAGGGAATTTAATCACATTGTTACAGATTAGACTAGAACTACATGGGCTTACAAAACGCCCAAGACTTGTGAGGGAAATTACCTCGTTGGATACATCAAAGACACCGTCCTGAATGTTCTGAAGGATCTTGGCAGCAGTCTTTATGAAAGCCTGTTGGTAATATTTATGAGATATAAAGCAATGTTAATCCAGCAAAAGACGAAACTCACTGTGATTACAGGCAAATCAGACGATGGAAAAGAAAGTAGCAAGGAATTAGTGTCACCTCTTCAACGTTTTGAGCTGTTCTTGCAGATGCTTCTAAGAATAGCAAGCCATGTTCTTTGGCAAACTGTTCACCTTCCTCTTTGCTAACAGCTCTCTTCTGAGCAAGATCGCATTTATTTCCAATCAGCATAATACTCATATTAGGATTTGCATGTTGCCGAGCATCCTCCAACCAGCTCGCCAGATGGTTAAACGTCTCTCTCCTGCAACCAAAAGAGCAAGACTTTTCAGTTTTGAGGGCAGGAAGATCACAGCATGAAATGCCTCAGTGGTAAAACTCTTCCAATCTTTCTTTTTAGGTCGTATATACTTGCCAAAATTCCAGAACGATGGAGGAAAAGTACCGAGTTTAGGTCGTATATACTTGATTAGGTTTCATATACTAACCTGGTGATGTCATAAACCAGTAAAGCTCCAGCTGCTCCTCTGTAATATGATCTGGTGATGGATCTAAAAGACTCTTGTCCAGCCTAAAACATCATACGCTTGGTTAAATCATAAATAGTATCATACCAACACATACATCATGCAAAGGAAAAGATGCAATTTGTCATTGTACCTACAAAAATGCGTGGAAAAAGAAGCAAAGAATCAAAACCTATTGACAAGACTAAAGCCCTACAAGGACAGGACAAAATCACCAATGTGCTAGTGAACTCAGCTTCTCTACTTTAATAAGATAGGCCTATGAAACCTAATCAAGAACGTGTAATGATTAAATTTTCGAAATTTACAAAACTTTGAGGAGTCTTTGGGTTCAAAAATTATGTAAGTATCAGCAATTCTTATAAGGCATTGTCTCTATAAATACGGAGAAACTGTATTGATTATGACAATTAATCTTCATAATCACATCTACCTTATGGTAAAACAATCCTAATCAATAAAACATGATTAGTTCTTAGGACCTATTTAGACCAAGAAAAAAGAAGCGTACAGTGTCCCAAATTTGGAGTTTGATGGGACGTCCATCGACGGTGACCATCCGAGCACCGAACTCGACACCAATGGTGAGATCGTGGACTGGTTGAAACCTCTTATCAGTAAATTGCAGAAGCAGGCATGATTTTCCCACACCTGAACCGAAAAAATAACGAAAACTCATGAGAATCGCCACGAAATCGATCTAACCCAGGAAATAAAATATGAGAAGATTGAAAAAGGCAATTAACGGTGGTGGGTGTTCACCTGTGTCTCCGATGATTATGTACTTGAAGAGGTAATCGTACGACATGGCTAATGAATTCGCGCAAGGTGGATGATGATTCGATTGAGAAAGAAAGAGAAGGAGATGTGAAAGATTGAAAGAGAGGAAGAAGAGAATGAGAGTACAAGTCACCGACGCGCTTTTTGATTGTATTTCGAGGTTTCTCGATGAAGAAAGCTATCTCATCTTTATAATCTTTTTTGTTTTTTTTTTTGTTTGAATAGGTTGATTTTGGGTTACAAGGCCCTTTTTGCTAGCCCATCTGCCTCTTGATTGTTTATACGATAATTAATTTCTTCAAAACAGTGAGAGGCCTCAATAATGTCAAATCACCGGAATTGATCGCTTGTATGAGGCCTAGACAATCCGATTCAAACGTCGCTCTTCTCTGCTTTCGGCAACCATTGGACTTCTTACATGCCTCTCCACTTCAGATCGCTGTAGCTTCACCGTGAGATTTCCTCCTTGCCATATCCTTCCTAATCCGGCTATCTGTCCGCTTTCACACCAAGCAGCATCTGTTTGGTTAAATTATCAAAAATAGAGGGACCAGATAAACAAATATCTAAACACACAAATTATAGCTTTTTTTTTGTTGTGATTCCAAACCGCGATTGCGTTCTTTCTTCGTCCTTCCCTTTCTTTTTTTTTTTGAATCTTATTTTCGTCGATCTACTTAACAAAATCTAACCCTAATCCCCCAAAATTCTGTTGATCAAAAAACTTGGATAAATCCTGAATCTCTGAAGACAAATTGAAGATCTCGGCTTGCTTAATTTTGCTTGGCAAAATTTGCGATGCATCGCATTTTTTCACCAGCCGCGATGCCTCCGATTTCATCAACCATTGTAAATGATTCATTCTCTCCGCCTCCATCTTCCGGCGACTTACCGGAAATTCCAGATGCTTGGTACGGTAACATTCAGTACCTGCTTAATATCTCGGTGATTGGGCTGTTATGCTGTGTCTCCATTTTCCTTTTCGTAAAGCTACGCAGCGACCACCGTCGTATGCCTGGTCCTTCTGCTCTTTTTTCTAAGCTCCTCGCTGTTTGGAAAGCCACGTGTCGTGAGATCGCTCGTCACTGTGGTGCTGATGCTGCTCAGTTTCTTTTAATCGAAGGTGGTAGCTTCGTGCTTCTTTTCTCCATTGCTGTTTTGGCTGTTTCGGTTATGCTTCCATTGAATCTATATGCTGGAACTGCTATTCTTAGCGATGAGCTCTCCAAAACGATGATTACTCATATTCAGAAAGGTTCAGCTTTGCTTTGGCTGCATTTTGTGTTTGTTGTTATTGTTGTTGTTATCTCGCATTTCGGAATCTCTGCCATTGAAGCAAGGTTGAAGTTTACTAGGTTTAGAGATGGGAATGGTAATATCAGCGACCCCAATGCGAATTCCACTGCTGTGTTTACTATAATGGTGCAGGGTTTGCCTAAGAATTTAGGGTCTGATAGAGTTGAGTTTGAAGATTGCTTTAGGCAGAAGTACCCTGGGAAAGTTTACAAGATTATTGTTCCCATGGATTTGTGTGCATTGGATGATCTTGCTACAGAGTTGGTTCGTGTTCGAGATGAGATTACTTGGTTAGTTGCGAAGATGGACTCTAGGCTTCTACCGGAGGAGTTTGAGAATGGTATAGATGCAGGACTATTTTCTTGTGTGCGTGCTTTGTGGATTAGGGTGAAGGTTTTGTGGTCTGAGATTACAGAGAGGTTTGGTTTTACTGATGATGAAAAACTGAGGAAACTGCAAGAGTTGAGAGCTGATTTGGAGTCTCAGTTAGCAGCTTATAAAGAAGGACGAGCACAAGGAGCTGGGGTTGCCTTTGTTATGTTTAAAGATGTGTACACAGCTAATAAGGCTGTTCAGGATTTTCGAAACGAAAGATCCCGGCGCACTGGAAAATTCTTCTCTGTCACAGAACTGCGGCTACAGAGAAACCAGTGGAAAGTTGATAGAGCACCCTTGGCTACTGATATTTATTGGAATCATCTGGGATTGACTAAAGTCGCTCTTATCATACGAAGAGTGATTGTGAATACTATTCTACTGTTGATTCTTGTGTTTTTCAGCTCCCCATTGGCCTTGATCAGTGCCTTGGTAAGCGCTGGGCGAATCTTCAATGCTGAAGCATTGGATAGTGCTCAGTCTTGGCTTACTTGGGTGCAAACTTCTGGCTGGATCGGATCTCTGATTTTTCAATTCCTGCCCAATGTCTTCATATTTATTAGCATGTACATTGTGATTCCTTCTGCTCTGTCGTATCTTTCCAAGTTTGAGCGGCACCTTACAGTGTCTGGGGAACAAAGAGCAGCTCTCTTGAAGATGGTTTGCTTTTTCCTTGTGAATCTCATCGTGCTCAAGGCTCTTGTCGAGTCATCCCTAGAAAGCGCACTCTTGAAAATGAGCCGTTGCTACTTAGATGGTGAGGATTGCAAGAGGATTGAAGAATACATGAGCCCTTCCTTCTTATCAAGGTCATGCGTTTCTGCTCTAGCTTTCCTCATCACAAGCACGTTCTTAGGAATCTCCTTCGATTTACTTGCTCCAATCCCGTGGATCAAGAAAAAAATCCAGAAGTTCAGGAAAAATGACATGCTTCAGCTTGTGCCTGAGCAAAATGAAGAGTACCCTTTGGAAAATCAAGACCCAAGCAGCAACCTTGAGACACCACTTCTCCCTGAAAACATGTTTGAGTCTCCGAGATATGGGGATATCGAACCGATGAGCCAAGACCTTGCTGAATACCCAATCAGCCGAACCTCACCTATCCCTAAACAAAAATTCGACTTTGCCCAATACTACGCTTTCAATCTCACCATCTTTGCCTTAACGATGATATACTCTTCATTCGCTCCGCTCGTCGTCCCTGTAGGGGCGGTTTACTTTGGTTACAGATACATTGTCGACAAATACAATTTCCTCTATGTCTACAGAGTACGTGGCTTCCCTGCAGGCAATGAAGGAAAGCTAATGGACACGGTTTTGTGCATCATGCGGTTCTGTGTCGACCTGTACCTCGTCTCGATGCTGCTCTTCTTCTCAGTCAAAGGAGATTCCACAAAGCTTCAAGCCATATTTACACTTGGGGTGCTTGTGATGTACAAGCTTTTACCTTCGGATACAGACCGGTTTCAACCGGCCCTTCTCCGTAGTATTCAGAACGTTGATAGCATAGTCGATGGACCTGTGGATTACGAAGCTTATTCTCACCCAAATTTCGATTGGGACACGTACAACAGATGATTCTACGACCTTTTAAGTCTTATAAGTTTTGCACCTTGACCAAATCGGGTCTTAGAATCTATTTGTCCTACTTAAAGTTTCTTTTTGTATATCTTCTTGTGTATATTCCATCTTTTGTGAATTAATTTTTGGATCCCTTTAATGATTAATTTCAGAGGTTGTAATAGTATCTATCTTAAATTCGGGGTAAAAAGTCAGAAGAAACAGAAATTCCGGGGAAGAGGAAGGAAGAATTATGAAAATAGAAAGAGGGACCCAGTGTTTTCCGAAATAAGGATCGAAGTTTTGCTTTTCAACACATGGACTATAGACGACTGTTACACACTCACCTAACGACGAAGAAGAACATAAGATCTCTCTCTTCACTTCCTCTCAAAGTCACATTTTTTCCTCGTTCTTCCCCCGAAAAACCTAATTTTGCTTTTTGTTCCCTTATTCTCTCACTGTTCCAAGATCTAAATCACGCATTTTGATTTTCGAATATTTCTTGGGTTTCTTCTGGTCATGATTTCTCTTTTGCTCTTTGTTTTCCCGAGAAAAATCTCCGGGAAAGTAGGCTAATCTGTCTGTCGAGTTACGAAAAGAATATTGTTTCCAATGTCGTGCTGTTTCTTCAAGAGTACTTTGTTCTTGATCCCGATTTTGACGTTACTAAGCTCCGGTAGCTGCAATGGTCGAATTTTCACCTTCGAGATGCACCATAGATTCTCCGACGTAGTCAAGCAGTGGTCCGATTCAACCGGAAGATTTGCTAAGTTTCCTCCCAAAGGAAGCTTCGAATACTTCAACGCTCTCGTCCTTCGTGATTGGTTAATCCGTGGGCGTCGCCTCTCCGAGTCGGAATCGGAGTCTTCACTTACTTTCTCCGATGGAAATTCCACTTCTCGCATCAGCTCTCTCGGATTGTAAGTGCATTTTACTCAGGTTGTTACCAACTCTATTTATAAAAAGAATAAATCTGAATTCTTCTCTTTCAATCTTCTGATATCAGTTTGCATTACACGACGGTGAAATTGGGTACTCCGGGATTGAGATTCATGGTGGCACTTGATACGGGCAGTGACCTCTTTTGGGTCCCCTGTGATTGCGGCAAATGCGCACCAACCGAAGGAGCCGCTTACGCTTCTGTATGTTAAATTAAACACTTTTTGCAATTACAGTGGTTGAGTTTACTGATCTATTGAATTATGTATTTCCATAGTCGAGTCCTTAATTCTGAGTTTCTGTTTAGGAATTCGAACTCAGCATTTACAACCCTAAAGTTTCAACCACAAACAAGAAGGTCACCTGCAACAACAGTCTATGTGCACAGCGTAATCAATGCCTTGGAACTTTCAGCACTTGTCCTTATATGGTGTCTTATGTCTCTGCTCAGACTTCGACATCCGGTATTCTTATGGAAGATGTTATGCACTTAACAACCGAAGATAAGAATCCAGAGCGCGTTGAGGCATTTGTCACATTTGGGTTAGTAGCAGTTAGCATCTTAAGAATTGCTTCACTTAACTGTTTTGTTTCAGTTCAATGCAGTATGTTCCTGATAATGTGAATTATGTGCAGATGTGGACAGGTACAAAGTGGTTCCTTTCTTGACATTGCGGCACCAAATGGTTTATTTGGTCTTGGCATGGAAAAGATATCGGTTCCAAGTGTTTTGGCTAGGGAAGGTCTGGTTGCTGATTCTTTCTCCATGTGTTTCGGACATGATGGAGTTGGAAGAATCAGTTTTGGGGACAAGGGTAGTTCTGATCAGGAAGAGACACCGTTTAATCTGAATCCTTCACAGTAAGTGGTAATTCACTTATGCGCTAAATTGTTAAATTATGTTCCTTTGTTATAAACCAAGAATGCACCTTTAACCCGTGGTGAATTCATTGCAGTCCAAACTACAACATAACGGTGACTAGAGTACGTGTAGGGACAACTCTAATTGATGATGAGTTTACAGCTCTCTTTGACACTGGTACATCTTTTACTTATTTGGTCGACCCGATGTATACGGCAGTCTCTCAGAGTGTAAGCTTCTACATACCATCATATATCGTGTTTGTTCCTCGTGGCTGCTACTTTTAATAACTCTAGGATTCACATTATCTTCTTCAGTTCCATTCTCAGGCCCAAGATAAACGCCATTCACCGGATTCAAGGATTCCATTCGAGTATTGTTATGACATGAGGTATGAGTTTGTAGCTATCGACACTCAAATTCTCTTTGTTTCTGGCACTCAAATCTAAACATTATTCTTGTAAGTGGTGTGAATAGCACCGAGGAAAATGCCGGTTTAATACCAAGTTTAAGCCTCACAATGAAAGGGAACAGTCACTTCACCATTAACGATCCTATAATCGTTATCTCTACCGAGGTCATACTCTCTCTCTTTACTTCTTTCTATATCTTCCTTGTCTTCTTCGATTAAGTCTTTATCTGACTGATGGTACCTTTGCTATATCTGCATTTTCACAGGGTGAACTTGTATATTGCCTGGCCATTGTCAAAAGCTCTGAACTTAACATAATTGGACGTAAGATTAGTTTTTCTTTATATCGATCATTGAACATCCGGTACACAATTTCCTCACATTGTTTACTCTTAATGAAACAGAAAACTACATGACCGGGTATCGTGTAGTATTCGACAGAGAGAAACTCGTCTTAGCTTGGAAAAAGTTTGACTGTAAGTTTCCTCCTTCACACTTGTGTAATCACTCAAACTCTGCCCTGATCTGTGAATATCCCTTAACTCAGGTTATGATATTGACGAGACAAAGACAACCCTTTCCGGAACAAACAAAACAGCAGCAGTAGCTCCGGCAATGGCAGCCGGAATAGGGACTCATACAAATTCCTCAGAGCCACACAAAACAAACCAAACCATCTCCCAAAATAGCTCGTCCTCAAACCAAAGATTTAAGACAGTAAAACTATGGCCGTTTTCCAGATTTGTGTTCATATTACTTTCACTTTTGTAGTCTTGTAGTCATCATCTTCTTCAAGCCGCTTCAAAACACTAAAGCCATATTTTTTCTTTTTTTGTATCATAACGAGACTATAGAGATCGGCTTCTTCAGGGAAATATATGGTCTTACACACATGTCATTATCTTGTCCTCTTACTCTTCTTGTGAAATAAACCGAACCCGTAGGGAATTTGGTTATGGAGTAAAACGTTGAATATTCAAAAGGAAATTAAAATGGGTTCCACGTTGATAACCTGCCTCCACAAGTGGCCAACGCTTGACACGACAGGAACAAATGATTCTTATTTCACTGACGTTATATTATACAGTAGTTTTGAGATTTTAAGTATTGGGTTTGTATTAACTATATAGTAATATTGGATTTATGAATCTTTGGGCCTTTTTGTATGGGTTTGATTACAGCAGCATGAGTCCATGACCACGTCACGCGACTACATTTATCGTCAACATTTATGGCCAAGCTTCATCCTTCACATTATAAATATGAACAATGTTTGTATAAACGACTATTGACTTTTCTTTTTGTCAACAGCTAATAAACTTTTAAAACTAAGATGACAACATTACTAGACTAATTAATGTAAATGATTTAATAAACAGCTTATTTTAAATACTGCAAAGTCTCTCGTTACAATATCTTCAATTCATGAATTGTTATCGTTTATTCAAAAAGAACAAATTTCTAAAACAATATATTGTTTGTCTGTCAATAACTAGAAAATCTTATGTATAAATTGTGAAATCGTGTGAAAATGGTAATATATACATTTGCGTGACCGTTTAATTATTAAAAACTTTTAAATAATAAATTCAATGTCTTACGCATGTATTAGTATTAGCATGAACAAAAATATATGTAAATTATATATTAATAATAAGATTATAAAGATATGGTACAATAAATATAGGATTAGAAAAATGGAAATGGAGCCTTAATTTGGTAAAAAAAAGATTTCTATTTATTGGCAATGGTATAATTAAAATCGTTTTTATGTAATATATATAATGGCATATCTACTTAAAATGTACATAAAAGTTATTTTATTTAATGAGAAAAAATGGTATCAAAACACAACCGTTTTTTCTAGTGTATTTTTTTGTTGTCTTTTTCTAGTGTTTATCAACTATGTTTCAAATTATATAAAATAAAACAATTTACTTATAAACAAAATAAGATAAGAAAACATATCTTGTCATGATTATGAAAAAAATAAGGAATTTAGTTTACTGGAAAAGAAAATTTTAATTGTTTTGACCAAATTTTTTAAAAATAAAATTAATTTTACTTGGTAAAATTTACGTCAACAATCCTCAAAAAACCTTTCTGACCAATAAGAATCATCGAAAGCAAAAAACAAAGGTGTGTTTTTTGTTCTGTTGACATAAAGGGTAACTTCGTAATTTCCAATTTCGCGGTAGACAAGCAAACAAAAACCAATCGGAAGAAAAGAAGAAAAAAAGAACATATAAAATGGAAGAAGAGAACGAAACAATAAAATAAAGGAGAAAGAGAGAGAGAGAGAAGAGGAGACTACACTGCTCCATCGTTTTCTCCTTCTGGGAATTTTTTTTTTTTTTTGGCTCAGTGAAAACTTTAACCCTAATTTTTCTGAATCGCAGAGGTTTTCTTGAGGATTCTTTCAGTGCTAACTTTTGTTTTTGATTTTGAGGGTTATAATCGTTATTTTAGATACTGTCGATCGGAGCTTATCGACTGTTTTAACAAACCCTAATTTTTGTTCCTTCTCATGGCGTTCCCTACTACTAATAACTCCAGTTCTTCTTCTTCTTCTTCTTCTTCTATGTCTCCTCGCCGTATTAGCGAGAATCACGGTAGCTCTAACGCTGCTGCATCAAAATCGCCTCGCCGTCCTTCTCGGCAGGTATCTTCTCCGTGGACTCAAGTCGTTCGCGGCGAATCAGAGCCGATCGCCGCCGCCGCCGCCGCCGCCGCAGCTCCTTCCTCTTCTCAATCCAAGGCTCCGATCGAGCCGATTGCATCTGTATCCGTTGCTGCTCCACCTCCTTCTCCTTTGACGGTGGAGGCGGCTGCTGGAGATGAGAAATCGGAGGAATCTGGTGGTCGAGGCAATGCCGGAAAGAGACCAGTTTGGAAAAGGCCGTCGAATGAGGCTTGTGAGGTCGGACCTGTCATGGGAGCTTCGTCGTGGCCTGCTCTTTCTGAGACCACCAAAGCTCCTTCGAACAAGTCGTCGTCTGATTCGTTGAAAAGTCTCGGCGATGTACCATCATCATCGTCATCCTCATCTGTCCCCGTTTCTCAGGTTTGAACTGATCATCATGACCGTATTGATTTTTGTGGTTTTGTTTGGTTGGTGAAAAACTTTAAGGAAAGTATAATTTCAACTTCTGCATATGATCTATCTGTTCCGAAATTGACTATAATAATTGGGTATCATAGGATTAATGAAACTTCTTGGTGTGTTGTAGCTGGAAACTTCGTAGCTGTAATTGTTTCTCACTGTCCTTTGTTAAATGAATCTTTAGCTTAAGCGGCTTGCAAAAGTCTTGCTTTTTGATAGTGTTTTATGCAATGTATCAACATAAACTTAAAGTGCAGGCCACAGCGAAGCTCCTATAATGGATATGACAGTCTTGACTTGTTTTTTTTTGTTCAAGAGTCTCCTTTTCTTCCTATTTACTACATTTGTAATGTAGAAAACGAAATGTTTTTCTTGATGCATGCCTTCACATATGCATACGCTAACCTACTTTCAATAATTTTCTTTATCCTTATTGAAAACGAAAATGCTTCTGTCTTTGATTTAGGGAATTGCAAATGCTTCTGTTCCTGCAACAAAGCAGTTCGGACGTGTGAACTCTAATACAACACCTACTAACTCGCGCCAGAGATCATTTAAACGGAATGGCGCCTCTGGATCCGCTAATGGTACTGTTTCTCAACCTTCAACGCAGGGTTCATTTGCCGAATTGCCTTCGCACAACCCTTCTCCGAGAGGCCAAAACCAGAGGAACGGCTTTGCATCACAAACCCATGGTGGTACTGAAAACCTATCACAACGAGACTCGTACAGAAACCAAAATGGTAATCATCACCAAAGTCACGGTGGCAGGCGCAATCAGGAGCACGGGAATCCGAACTGGGGTTTACACAGAAGCTTTAATGGGAGAGATGGAGCTGCACAATCACAAAGAGGTACCCCAGCGTTTGTAAGACAAGCACCACCACCTGTGCAGCCAATTCCGCCTCAGTTTATGGCAGCTCAGCCTATGACGCCTTTTGGCACTCCAGTGCCCTTCCCTCCTGGTGAGACACATTGAATATCATTCTTTGAATCTCATTTTACGATTTTCTTATGCGTCTTCTTCATTTCAGAACTGGCATCGCCGTATTATTCCCCCCGTATGCCTTTCATGACACCTTTTTCACCTACTCCGGTCTTCTATGTCCAAGAACCTCCCCTAAACGTGAAACTACTGAAGCAAATACATTATTATTTTAGGTAGTACCTTCGTATTGAATTTCTCTTATTTTCTCAATCATAAATTCCCCCTGCTCAGTTTTCTTTTGGAAAAGAGTAATTTAGATTTGAGTTTTTCTTTTGTTACAGTGAAGAGAATTTAGTTACAGACACATTCCTTCGTGGGTTGATGGATGATCAGGGTTTTGTACCTCTACGTGTGGTTGCTGGTTTCAAAAGGGTAAAGTATTTTCGTGAATACTTCTTTTGTTCCCGGATGCTGTGTTGCATTACTAAACTTGTAAAACTATGACTAATTAGCTGCTCTCTGTAGGCTCTATCTCACCAATTTCGTTGCTATTCGTTTTGCTTCTTTTAATTTGTCGCTAATACAGTTAGTTGCTTAGACCCGTATTCAGAATTTTTGTATTATTCTCTGTGAATTTTAGCTAGCTGTGTTGCTTCTTTTTCCTCTTTCTTCAGGTTGCAGAACTTACAGAAAGTATCCAACAAATAGTGGAGGCTCTACAAGGTTCACCTAATGTTGAAGTACAGGTATTTCTTGTAGATGCTTCCTTTTAATGTGTAAATCCCATTGTCTTTCCTTGTAAAGTAGGATGGTAATAGAGGATTAGACCTTTTTATTTGTGATTTGATTATTCTGAAAAGTAGGTTGTTAAAACTTTGTGATAATGTGCAACCTTAATTGTTGAAACTGCTGAAATAGTATTACTGTCACTAGCTTATCTAATCAATTTAAAAGGCATATATGGAATTGAGATATGGCTCCCTTGTGTGCTTTGAAAACCTTTTTTTATATTTGATTGTGGATATTATTTGTTTTCTTAATTCATAGGGTGACAGAATAAGGAAGCGCCATAATTGGCAAAATTGGTTGCTACCTAAAATGAGGACCCCTGCGGCTTCAAACCCTAAATCTGTAGATGCAGTAGCAAGCCGAGTTGGAAACTTGTCGCTTGGTCAGAGCTCGGGGGATAGTACTGGTGGTTCAAGCAGTCAGGTGCAGCAACCACCTACAGAAGCTGTTTCAGATGGTCAGCAGCAGTCTTCTGGTGTTGCTGATCCAGGGAGCAACCACAATGACTCGGATGGTGCAAACCGCTGAACCATCATGTTTGGTTAGTGTTGGACATGAATATATTATTTTGTCCTGCCTAAAATCAGGAAAACAATAATGAAGGGGAATCAGGAAAAAGAAAAAGAAGAAGATAAAAGCATAAAGAGCATAGAGACCCATATGAGAACAAACAAACAAAAAAAGGATCAAACATTCGTGATTCTTCATATAGCTTAGCGCAAACTTTGGGATATTTATGGTTCCTTTTCTTTTTTTGTTGGTTTTGGTTATTTTTGGATTCTAATAACTTCTTTTTTTCCATGTTTATGCTACTATGCTACATTAATGGTTGCTTTGTAACCATTGTTATGGTCTGGGATTTATTGGGTCTTGCTTGCCAAAACTTTTTTCAACTCCTAGTTCTGTCTTTTTTTATTACAGAGCTTTGATGCTTGGTAGGTTTGTTTATGAAAACATCTAAGACTCGTGAATGAAGTGTAGCTTTAATTGGTACATAGCGGCCTCTTCTTATTGTTGGCCTGTTTTGGTTTTGATGTTAACATATGAGCAAACACGTGCTTCGGACAGGAACTTTATAGTTTCCAAGTGTTTATAATTCATTTTCTCACATATGTGACAAATTCATGTTGGAATTATTTGGCTTTCCGCATTGACTTTTACTCTTTTATACTAAGTAGTTAGGTACATTTTCTAATATGATAGGTTTTATATTATTGCAGCGAATTAAAATAATGAAACAAACAAAAAAACGAATTTTCTCACTCTCTAGCTGAAGCCTAAGACGATCTAAACTTAATTTAGTCATAAAATTATTTGTCTACTTAAAAGAGAGGACACAAAAACTCACATATGTGAGAATATTCTAAATGTTGAACTAAATGTGGAAGAAAAAAAACAGAAAGAATCCAAGAATAGGTTGAACGTCACAATTTCTTCTTACCAATAGACTAAGAAAATTAGTAAACCCTAGTTCACAAAACTCACACCATTTACATATAGAAAAGTTGTCCCAATTATTCTTACCATTTTGGAGATGTGAAAGTACACAATCCAACGGTCAGCATTCTTTTGGCTTTTTCGTCTCCAAGTTTTCGGATATATATATTATTATTTCTAATTTTAGTAGTAAATTATTATGACTACTTTGTGTCCGTACGGTAGATTGACAACCTACGGACAGCTTATCATTGTACGAACCAGTCAACTTCAATAATCCAACGGTCACGAACTCCCACCTCAGTCAATATTCGTTGAACTATTATTTCAATTCAAAACAAAATTTTATTCATACTATTCCATATATTGAGAGACATTGGTCTTCATCCAATCAAATCACTTTTCTGTGTCGATTTTAATTGTATAAACCCTTTTTTCACCCAAAGATTCTACTATATATATTATTGTATTTTTCAATGTCTATTATCTTTTTTTTTTTTTGATTAAATCTTACCTTCTATGATACTACTTTCATACCAGCTTTTTCTTTTGAAATAAAAGAGGTCTAAATGTCTAACAATCTTATAATCAAATATGTTTTATTTTTTTTTAGTTTTGTCAAAGGCCATAATTTGTTTTTCAACTTATTTTTTGCTATAATAAGATACAAATTTGCATTGTGTGAGAGTAAACTAAAGAGGAAGAGAAAAAAAAGATTTGATAGAGTTTGGGACAGAGCAATAGAGTGATGACAGTTGTCCAATCCCCTGAGACATGACATGTCACATGCTCTCTTTCATACAACTCTCAACTTCTTCACTATTTTGTGATACTATTGACTTTTGGATTCACTTTACTTACTCCCTCAACTTTATTTTTACAATAACTATTCCAAAATATTACATAAATTGTTTACCATAACAACAATTACTGCATAAACATTCTATTTATTAAATAGTTTCATAACTTTAGTTGGCTCAAATGTGAAATAAAAACACTTTGTTTTCTGTAACAAATTGGAAAACTAATATCAAGAGGTTACGTTTTCTTTAAGATAATTCAAGAAAACAGCTTTCAAATGTACTCTCTTTGAATGTTCAAAGACGGGACGTTTCCTTTAGAATTATTTTTTTCCATTTACGCCAAAAATAAATAAATAAATAAATATATATATATGTACGGAAATGAATAGTTAATCTTTTTGTATAGAATCTTAAGAAAATAAAATAAAGAAAGACTAATATTGTAAATATAAAAATAATCAAGTTGTACTAAATATATGAAAAGCATGACTAGATATGCACTTGGAGACTGAACTTTGACAAGGCCGGACACATTTATTCGAATATCTTAGATATCTGTAAGGTACTCACATCATCTTACATTATTTTTTATTACATTTTATTTTCTTGTTAAAGAAATATTTATTTGTATTGGCTCATTAGCTAGTTTATTATTCAGCTTTAATATTCAAAACAAACAAGATTATGAGTTAGGATTTATTAAGAAGTATCAACTTTTATCTGAAATACCCTTAAACAAAAAGTATAAGCAAGAAAAAAAAAAGTTATAGAGTTGAAAGTGAGCCAAAGGGGGATTTGATCTTAGAAAGTGAGATACAAAAGAAGTTAAAATATATTTGTCTGCCTTTTCTCAAACATCTCTCTCCCACTCACTCTTTGCATTCAAGGTTTATGAAAATAATTCACTAACTTCACTTTTGAAATTATCAACATACAATTTAGTCTATAAAGTTTTTTTCATTCATATTATTTTATATTTTTGTTTGAAATTAAAAGTATTTGTTTGATTTGTATCTACCTGGTTTTTATTCTATTCAAATATACATGATAAAAAAAACTATTTAAAACATGGAAATATATCAATATTTAAGCGTATCTTGGAAACATAATTACTACATTAAAAAATTCAATATTTTTTTGTAATCTATTATACAGTTTAGATTCATATAATTAATATAAAGATTATTTTTTTAATGATGCAATCCCTTTAAAAAAAAATTGGAAACAAATCAGGATAGCAAAGAAAAAAATATTTATCTATAAATAAATTAAAAGCCCAAATGACATTGTAAACCCAATGTTCACACTCCTAATTCTTTTAGAAAAATGATTTTAGCTAAAAACAGTGATTTTGGTGATACACTCGCTCTACGCGCCACGGGTGCGCTTGGGGAAAATCTGTCTAATTAGTTATGCAAATTCGCTATTTGTCGTTGAAGACCAGACTTTTTAATTAAATAATTATATAATAATAATTAAATAATTTATCCTCTATTTCAAAAAATAAATTTTATAAAACTTTCACATATTAAGAAAAATATTTAATAGTTACTTATAAATGTATATAAATGTATACTTATAAACTCAATTAATATTTTTGAAATTTGTTGTTTATAATTATTTGATAAAATTTGTATTAAAAACTTAAAAAATTAATATTTATGGAATAATTCAATCCCTCTCTCGCTCTACTTCTGGAGTCTGGACCCAACCCATCATCCCAGAAATGACCGGCGAAAGTCAAGAACCTCTCTGAGCTCTCTCTACTCACTACTCTCTTCTCTCTCTCTCTCTCTCTACTCTACTCTGCGTCTAGGATACAAGACAATTGACACGAATAAGTAAAGCTGTGTTGTTGGTTCACTTCTGTTCTCTTTTCCAATGTTGTCATCAGCAAAGCATCAGAGAGAGCATAGAGTCTCTGCTACAAACAAGAACAAGACTCTCAACAAAGTTTCTTCCGTTTCATCTTCATCACCATCGTCATCATCATCAACGTCATCATCATCTCCTTTACCCTCAAAAGATTTTCAAGCCCCCAAGAGATCTATAATCACCATGGAAGAAGTTTGGAAAGATATCAACCTTGCTTCTATCCACCACCTAAACCGACACACCCAACATCCACAACACCACAACCACAACCACCAGAACCAAAATCCTAACTCCATCTTCCAAGATTTTCTCAACAGACCTTTGAACCACGATTCAACACCCACAAGCCTGACCATGGGTTCTGCTTTTAATGGAGATTCTACCACTGTCACTGCTCTCTTCAGGTCTCCTTTGCCAACTCCTGCTACTGTTCTGAGCTTGAATTCCGGCGCTGGCTTCGAGTTTCTTGATAACCAAGATCCTCTTGTTACCCCAGACTCTAATCTGCATAGCCATCATCACCTCTCAAACGTTTCTTCCTTCAACACCCCTTTTGAGGCTCTGGTTACATCCACTTGTTTTGGTAAGAAAAGAGGCCAAGAGTCCACCGAAGGTTCAGGGAATAGAAGACATAAACGAATGATCAAGAACAGAGAATCTGCGGCTCGTTCCCGAGCAAGGAAACAGGAATGTGCCTCTCCTTTTCTCTCTTAACCTTCTACTTCAGTGAATCAAAGGGAAGAAAAGAAATGTGGCTTTTCATCAAAATACATTTGAGTAAAAAAAGGTCTCTGGGTTTTGATTCTCATTTGCAGGCTTATACAAACGAGCTAGAGCTTGAAGTTGCTCACCTGCAGGAAGAAAATGCAAGACTCAGGAGACAACAAGATCAGGTAAACAAGCAGAGAGAATATATTGTTGTTTTTCCCTTTTGATGCACTCATGTCAATATTTTAAATCCTTATGGTTTAAACAACTTATTAGAAAAAAGAGACAGCCTCTGCAGTATATTTGTTTTGCACACTTTTTGGTCCAATGACATTTTGGGTGGTAAGATTCTGATACTTCAGTTCTGTATGTTTATGTGTGCAGTTAAGAATGGCAGCTGCAAATCAGCAACCCAAAAAGAAGACACTTCAACGGTCTTCCACAGCTCCATTTTGAGTAATCTACAAGTCCTTATTTCTCTTTTGGGGATTGAGCTTATCTCATGAAGAAGTGAAAAAATGGAAAAGTTTGCACCTCTTCATATTAGCTATAAGTATAACTAAGCTAAATTTGTAGAACTAAGATATTGTAGGGGAAAGAAAGAAATGTAAAAACAATCCTGAAAGAGAAAAGGACCTTTCAATTTCCTAAGGCACAGGAACACCTGTCTTGGGACCTCTCTTCATGTTCTGTCGTTTTGCTATTAAACCCTTTTTCAGTTCTGTACTAACTTCTATTTGTATTCTTGTAGTAATGTTCTACTTTCTTTTCTAATACTAGTAAAAAATAAAAACTTAATTGTCTTACTGTTTCACCAATTTGATTCTCAAAAGAAGCAAAGGTTCAAGTGACCAATAGACAAAACAGTGCTCCACTTAAATGATGACAATGCCAGAAAAGGGGGAACGGGACCTATTTATCACAGAACATTTAATTTCTCCTTGTCAAATTATCACAATATATGCATTCCTTTGGCTGGCTACCATACAAGCCAACAACTTGCACTGCGAAATTGAAACCTCCAAACCAATGGGAATTAAGTCACCCCTACTTTTCTTGGTTGGTCAAGAGAGAAAATGATATGTTTGTACACAGTCTGGTCACTCCTCACGTTTTATTTATTCAATGTACTGTAGCTTTTGCTATCTAGTAACCATCAAAAACACCAAGTGTGTTTGTATCATTTGGTTTATCAAAAGAATAGTTTTATCCTTCTTTTTTTGGTCCAATATCAATTACCTGACAGTGATAAGTCTTGTTGATCCCCTTTTGTTTGTTGTTATTTTATTGTGTATTCTTTTTAGCAACCAAAAGTGGACATCAAGAGCTAATATGGTGTAAAAATAGTGGCATTAAGATAGAGAAGAATAGTTGCCAAAAGTGGGACTATGACTAGAATCTATCCTCACAATATATGCCAATACTTAGAGTCCCTTAAATGGGCATCAAAAACTTTAAACCATGCTTTTACTTATATTCCAGTCAATAAGAATCCTAGACTTCAAGAAGCATAAGAACAAAAGGTCGGTTTATTCACCTGAAACTACACCTTCATTGTCTTTCAATTGCTTACACTTACATCAAATGTTTCCAATCAAAACTTCAAACTTAAAAGTGCTCGCAGAACTTGATCACATGCCTAAAAGGAGAGGACAAACCATTGATAAGTGGCTGCTGATACAAGTTGATACCTTCACTTTGTTCATTTTATTCTTTGTAGTGCAAAAGTAAGAAAATCATAGAGTTTTTGATGCACCACCTTCCTCCTCGAGTATTTTGCCATCCTTTGGAACCAAGCATGGAATCCCATCTTTTATCTGGCGTGTTAAGATAAGCAAAATCAAGTCTTTAGCAACTGAAGTGTGAACATGAAGTGAAAGCAAAAGGAACAAGTGTAATATGATTAAGAAGTAATATTAAGTTTTAATAATCAATTAATCGTGATCACTTTAGCATATGATTATTCCATCAATGAATCCCATATGAACACCAAGAATAAATTCATATTTAACTTTAATCAAATATAGTAGAGAATCAAGCTCTATATATCTCCATATCCGATTTAACAATTCCTCAAAGATTAAAGTTGGGATCAGAACATTTTCATTGTATAGGGAGATATTGATTTGGAACATCTAACTTAATTGGAGCTCAGCACGATACAAGAATCTTTGCAACCATCAAATCATCTTAACCAAAAAGTGCAATGCTTTGGATTGAAATCGGTTGAAATTTGGATAGAAGCTTACAGGAAAAGAGACACCAATAGTATCGCTGACAAGTGATTTGCTTTTCTCGCAAACCCTATCAGAAAAAACAATTCTTCAAATTGGTTAAACAATTTCTTCGGGATCAATAAAGCTTAAGCTATCTACAATAAATTGAAGGAGAGAAATCGGAACCTCAAAGGTTGCTTGGAGAGAGGGCACACCAGAATCTCTGAGAGGGTCTTGTCGATTATATTCCCGGCGTCTTTTAGCAGCACTCTGCTTAATTTTACCATTTTAAAGCTTTGATCTTTAGCTCTCTTCGGATTATATTATTCCCGGTCTCCGGCGAAATCGTCCGGCGTTACGGATAAAGGGATGGCTTTGAGTTTTTAGTAAACACAAAACGCCCTATGAATTTGAAAGTTTCCAACTATGCCCCTATATTCTTATGTTTTGCCTAAAGGCCCTCCAATTTACAATTAGGGAAACAAGTGTGCCAGTGCCACATATGTTCCTCCATTTTTGAAAGTTCTCGATTGAGCCAACAACTCTGAAATTCTTGATTAATGATCCTGAAAATTTTGATTCTTAGGCAAATACATATTATAATACTGTATTCTTCTCAGCTGAATGCTACGTCTTCAATAGGTTACTACTTGAGTTACCATAAGCGCTACTAACTAATTTGCTTGATTTGCATGATTCTTGTATTGCATGGGTAAATATAACATGCTTAATTCAATTGCTCGGCGACTTTGCTTCACAACAATCATTGTATCGAATAGGTAAAACTTTTGTAACATCTAAGATGATATAACATCGACATTCATGAACATGAGAGGATTTTAAACTTCCTCTCACACCTTGTGCAAGCATCTGAAACAAAAACAAACAATGCAGATCTAAGCCAATCTATTCCTCATTGTCCGAAAGCAGACAGTCTTTTATTTTCTCCCTGAAATGATTTGAAACCAATGTTAGAAGTTTCAAATAGTGTTTCACTAAGGTTTTATATTCGTTCTAAATCTGCTGCTTCCTCAACTCATGAACTACCAATACTTTCCAAGTTTGAGATCAGAGTTATTGCATACTAACTTATTAGGGACTCACCTCAGATAAGCTTGACCGTGGACCTTTTGATGCTTCACTTGGGAAATCATGGGATCTGGTAGAAATGAACCGAAATGCTCAAGAGATGATCCATCTTGTGGAAGTATTTGAAACTGGCAACTCCAACAGCAAGCAGCATAAAGGGCATCAGATTCCTGGCATTCTTTAAAAGTAACCAAATTTGTTGAGTCTGATCTATTCAAAGGGCCATTGCAGATAGGACAGAAAGCTTCTGTAGTCTTAGAACCGTCATATTTGAGATTGAATCTCTTTAGGCGCCTCTGAGTAGCCAAAGGAACATTAGAATCGTCTGTTTCTGGAATTTTGTTGAAGGAAAATGGAGTAAGCTTTGCAGCTGTCCGTACAATTGTGCATTCCCGAGAAGGATTTTCTTCCTACGCAACGGATGTAAAAACCAAAGACCAATGAATCAACAAAAACAAAGGAATAGTCAACCATGCATGCACTATAACAAATGAAGACAATGAATATGATTTCAACCTGCAACAGAGCGACAAATGAAGACACCAAATCATTGATGCCACATTGAGAACGACAAGCCAACTCCACAGTCTTTAAACTGCCCTGCCCACAATATGTCAGATGTCACTCGAAAGATGGATTATGCAAGCCTAGGGTTCACTATACCAATACAATATAGACTAGGCAGCCGATATACTAACCCATCCAAAAGGCAGAGTCTAGTTATTTCCTGTCTAACACAATCCCGAAGTGGGAGCACAATGGGAACCTTCCATCTTGCATCAACATGCTGAATATCTGCTGATAGTGAATAACCTCGTCCCTGTCTCAAGAAAAAAGCAATTCAACTCATAATTCTGATAGTGCTTAGTCTAAACTGAATGTCCAAAAAGTACATAAGGATATTGTGTAATGAAAGAATCTCTATACCAAAACTTCAACTTTTCCAGATGTATAATTGAAAGCTCGCACTCTACAATGCAGTCTTTAGAAAACTAAACCAGAGAATAGATGAATGCAAACACACCTTGACAGTCGCCGACAGAACATGAGAAGCAATTCTCGACGTGCAAGATCCTACCACCAATCTGTTGTACCCATTTTCAGAGGCAACCTAAAAAGAATGATCAAGCAACATCAAATAAAAGATATGTCCAAGCCTGATTTTTTCCCCGAATAGATACAAAAACAAGATAATGCCCAAACCTTTTGCAAAGATAACATTTTCAGATGTAGCAGAAGATCTTCTTTTCCAGTATCGTCGGCAACAGAATCTAATAGCTTTACAAGCCTATCACGTGCGTCAAGAAAGTCTGAACCAAAGATGCTTTCGATTGGAACAACATGGAGGTCCTTTGCAGGTGGAGACAAACTCGACAGAGTAGATCGAATCCACTCAATTGCATCAACAATCTCTGTGGAGAGATTAGGGAAAGCTGCACTTTCATCCACAAACGCAACACCGACACCAAACACAGGTAAAGATCTATCTCGACTAGCCTCGTAATTCTTCAAAGCCTTGATTTGCAACTCGTGCACAAACTGAAGAGCAACCCTAACATCATACTTGTTGTTTAGACAACAACCAATTGATAATCAAAGAACAGAAAATAAAGAAAAAGAGAGCGAAACCTGGAAGCTGATCCGCCAGAGAAAGCAACAAGGACGTTATCTGAAGGAGTGATCATGGCATGAGATGTAACAGCGAGACGGAACTTCCCAAAGACGTTATTCCTAAAACAATCAGCGCAGAATCTTCCATCGTCTGGGCCAGCGTCTCCAAATGTCATAGGCTCATTGCATTTACACTTGACGCAGACACCAACCTGATTAACGCCAACATCTACTGCATCTTCCTCTATCTTGCTTCCATTTTCCTTCTCACGGCCATAACAACCGGACTCACAGCCTGAGGAATTACAAGCCATGTCCAATTCTCAAGCAGCTGAAATGGAAAATTTAGATTAGGAAATAACACAGAAGAGTAGACAATACTATCAACGTCTAGTTCATGAGTCAGAACCATTTCCCACCATTAACAAACTTATCAAGTGATTGTTACTCTAAACGCAAACAGACGTAGAAAGCGAATATAATGAAAAGATGGAGATGTGTGCAGATTCAAGGTCGAAACAAACACAGCTACAGAAAATCAATATACAAGAGTAGAATCTAGATTTCTAATTCGAACATCAAACAAGTGACTGATTACCAGTTTGAGGGAGGAAGAGAGTCGTCGCGATAGATACTTAGCAGTCCCAGTCTTCTAGACGAAGACGAAGAAGAGGGTGAGACAGTATTCTAAAAGTCGGCCTCGGCAGTGCGGAAACGCTATACGGTGGTTGGCCGCGACGATTTTGGTCTCACCGTCTAAAACTAGGGTTTAGAGGATAAAACTGGGGAAGAAGATGATATGTGGCGATTTACGAGTCTACCCTTACCGGAAAACGATTAGTAAAAAACAATGGTTTGATAAAAACGTTTTAACATGTAGACAGGTAATCATCCAATGAAAAGAACCCGACACGTTTTGTCCATTTTGGACGCTATAGTCATCAGTCATATCAATTTTGTCGATATCTTAGGCTTTTAGCATGCTGCTATATATTACTCAATTGCAAATCACATATGTTACATAATTTATAAAAGAATACTGTTTCGACACAAAAATTACAAGTCTGGTACAATTGGCAATCCGTAAACGTAATAACCCTATCATGTGATAAAAGTTAAAGAGTATTAGTTAGTCTATAGTTATGAATATGATGACACACAACACAATTGCTGAAATTTCGATAAGAAACACAAATTTACATACGACAATGACTGGAAACTAACACATTAAAGTGAGTATACGAAGAAGAATCTCGGTCATAACCAGAGATACAACATATCGTTGTTTTGTTCACCTCTGTATAATAGAAGATTTCAATATTCCATGAACTGTGACGAAGGCGGACTTATTCTCGTCTTCTCCGTACCTGCGAGGATATCAAGGAGACGATCATTGTTCGTGTTTGCTTCAAGATTAAAATGAAATATTGCTGCAATGATTATATGTAACATATACCATCATAAGCCCCACGAATCTCCACTTCTCTCAGTTCTTGAACAAGAGCACAGCAACAACACATCAAATGAGATAGAAAGTCGTCAATAAACCCTCCCTGCGAAGTTTGAAAATATTAAGCAAGCATTCCAGCAGTAATGTGTGACATAAACAAAAGGCATTTCACTCTCGGTCATTCAATATCATACCATGATACAGTTACTAGTGAAATGTTTTGCAGGTGTCTACTTAATCATAACCATAATTTACAATTGTTGCTTTTGGTTAGCAAATGATAACACATTTCTTGGAAGCATCTAGATATATGAACTTAAAACCTTAGTAATACCGATTAGGGTTCAAGGGAGTGGAAAATAATGTACCGTGATGTTCAATGTCTTCCTGAGTTTCCTCCTTACGCAACAAGTGTAGCAGCAACACGAAAGTATCAAAGAATATGCCATTAGCTCATTACATGCTTCAGCTGAAGCTGAAGAACAAGAAAAGGAATATACTTAATTTCCGAATATATTAAAAACATAATAAAGTCGACGGCTTTTAATATATCTCTTACAGATGGGCCTGTTAGATGCTGCAGAGGCAATCTTTGCCAAAGTACCACACGGGAAAAAGAATGTCTTTAAGCCTACAATTCCATAACTGAATCATCACATCTTTGCATACAACGAGAAAAGTGTGGAATGTGAAACGCCAGTCATCTATATAACGGCGAAAACAAAGTCAAATCGCATTAGAAACAAGAAGTGGAGGACTTACAAAGAGAAGGTTCGGAGCAACAAGCCAGCAAGTCGGTATGCCACTCTTCATTCTGCTGTACCTGTGACCCTTTTCGTGAAAGCAGATCATGCCCCGATGAAACATTAGAAGTGGATCTGCATTGAACAATTATGTAACTGACGTTATAGAAATATTGTACTAAAGCTTGATGCCCAAACATAAAAACAGACCTGATAAGCATTACAGTCACAGCAACTGGAGATTTTACTTCCTTATTCACTAATAATATTTCTCAAGTTATATTTAAAGATGGCACATGAGATTTAAATCACTAAAGCATAACAAATTGGAGATCCTAACCTCGAAGCTGCACGACTACTGCTTTTCTTAGGAGGATCATTGTCATGCGAATATTCAGTCATCATACTTGAGCTACGCTCAACTTTTTTCGAAGCTTTCTTTGACAGGTCCTTCTCATAGTCAGGATCAATAGTAGCAGCAGTTTGTGTAAAACCAATTAAACGCTGAATGACTTCACACTGAGCCACATCATAATGCTCCTGAGATCGCTGAAGTTCGAGCTGCAGTTTCTCGTTTTCTGTTTTGAGAGCTTCACAGAAACGCAAGTTAGGATACGAGCAAGAGAGAGTCTTCTTCAGCACTGATGCTGACTCTCTGGTGGATTCTTGTTTCAAAATAACATCTTGCACATGTCGGTCCTCTTCATCCAGAGTATACTCGCGTTGATCACGGTCAATATATTCAAACCTCTCCTGTATATTATCCAAATTTCAACATATAAGAAGTAAAAAGAAAAAAGAAAAAACGAGTTTCCAACATCAAGCAGAGAATATTGTCGATCATAATTCAAGTAAAACTAACCCGAATCCGAGCGTTATCGACCAAAGTGATGAGCGGTATGATCTTGAGAAAACGATCAATCTCATCCTGATGTTTCCGGAACTGGTAAACAATGTTCCAACCCATGGCTAACAAGTAAAGATAGCTTCGGTCCCTACAGCTGTTGACCAGAAGGTAAGACCTCCGCAAAGCATCCTCGAGCCCTTCAAGAGGCTCTCGAGTCTCTGGATACTTCTTCATCTCAGAGATCTTCAGCTGTTCCAGCAAATTGCCAATGAGTTTGAGATGTTGAGCAAATTGGCGACAGTTCTTCTTGTGCATCCAAGCCATATTCGCAGTTTTGACAATGAGCCCAATCAGCTTGACGGCATCTAACCCACTCAGCTGCGCCACGTTCGCAACATCCCCAAAAGCTAGAGCCATATTCTTCGGGTTCTTCTCGAAGCGATCAAACGTCTAAAAGTTCCTGATAATAGCAAATCATCACTCGAGTTATGCACAAGAAACAGCTCAAAACTCGTTAGCCATTTTTTATGATCCAAAGCTTGGAATTATAGAGATTATTGGAAATTTTACCTTCTGAGCTAATATTTCTGGAAATTACCGGAATAGAGTTCAATTCAAGTTCTACAACGCCGGCATTGTTGATCGAGATCGAGTCAGTTTCCGACCCCAAATCAGATCACCACCCAGAGCTCCGGAGAAAATCAGTTGAAAAACCGCATCATATTGAAGGAGTGAAGCGAGACTTGACTAATAAACAGGGAGCAGTTTCGTCGACTGCGACAACCAAAAAAAAAAGAAAGAGTCCATAAGATACCAAATCAAAGAGATTCTCCAGGTCCCTAGGCTTTTCTACGTCAAAGATCTTCAAACCAAAAAAGCAAAAATAAAATAAAAGACCTAAAGACGACTTCTCTTTGAAAACTTCAAGCTGACGAAAGCGAAAGAGTAAAATCCAAAGACAAGAAAGTAAAAGAAGAAGCAAAAAAGAGGGTAGGTAATGAACAGTTTCAACCTCCGACGAGTCTCAGGTGAGAGAACAATTCCCGGCGAAGGATCAAGTCAAATGGAAAAGAATACATAGAAAATCACAGAAAATTATATATATAAAAAATGATGAAGAGAGAGGAAACAATATCGGAATGCTCACATGATGCATTGAAGTAGGCAACAGATATACTTTTTCTCTTCACGACTCTCTATACATAAAAAATTGTTTCTGAAGAAAAAGGAAAATGGTAGAATATTGAATGAAGAAGAAGAGTGGGAATCAGAGAGAGATGTATTCGGGGAAAATGCAAAATCACCTGGAGATTTGTTCTTGGAAGAGAAGATTCTCTGGAATGTGAAGAGAGTTACATCCAGAGGCAGAGAAGATGAGTCATATTTGAGAAGACGGTTTGTTTTTGTCGATTATGTATTCTTCATTGCTTTCCCCACACCTTCACTCGCCACTCGTCGGAGTTGAAGAGCCCATCTAGCTTTTCCCTCTGCATTTACCAATAACCCCTGCCATAGTTCTTTATTTACCAGTATGCCCTCAGTGACTTTTCTGTTTGTATTTAACCACATCAAAGTTATAAATGTGGTTACTTAATATTTTGTTGAACAACAAAAAATAAAAGTGGTTATTAATAAATGCTAACAACTGTGTTGTGTTATGTTGTTTACAATTTGATTATACGTGACAGTGCCTAAATTATAACATGATTGGTAATAAGATCTCATCGGAGTTTAAGATGTACAAATAATACCTTCATAATTTGAGATTCAGATACACCAGTTGAGTATTATCTTACTGAGATGTAAATATGGCTTTATTGTCTTTTTCTTTGCTGTCGGCAAATAATGATCTTGTTGAAACAAATAATGTAATATAAAGGCCTCACAACAACTTGAAAATATTATTGTTTTGTTTTAAAGAAGTGAATGTAATGTATGTATATGAACAATTCCAATGACTAGTTTCTAAAATTGATGTATTCGTTGTGACCACTAAAAATCGAAAATTAGGTAACTTAGGTTTGATATGGTGAGTAATTGTAATTAGACTAACATTGTGTCTTAAACGTTACGGTATTGGAACATCAAGATTTTAATTTTATTTTTGCTTTAATAATATAAAACAGAGAACAAAAGAAAGAAAGAGAAATGAGAGATGATCGGTTGAAAATGAATAGTCTTAGAATTGGAGTGAGTGTAATGAAAATGGTAAAAAAGAAGGAAGGAAAGGTAATGAGTCCATCACAAAACACCTTTAAGTTCCTTTTTTCGGTTGAAATTGATTTGTCTTTGAATTGCAGTTATGGTGTAATTATGCTCTTCTTCTCTTTTGTTTATTTATTTATTCATATTTTATATAAGTTTAATTTTTGCCTCCCCAATATTGATCTTGGTGCACGTGGATTTCCATTATATGTTTTTCCTATCCAGCTGGCCAAACACAGACGCTAAACTATTACCAGTATCTTTTTCTTGAAATAAGGATGATTGATTAGGCCTTCACACCAAAAAAAACAAACAAGAAGGATACTTATGTATGTTACTAAATATAACTTACTTTTACATATCAAAATGCAGAAAAGGCAAGTGTATTATGATCATTATGAACGTTTAAGCTTTGTAAGATGAAACTCAAGAATATGATTATGTGTTTTGGGAGGTATAGAAAACGCATGTGTGGGAAGTGAAGCGTGGACAATACAATGGTGGTAATGGTTGTCCTACTTGACTATGACTGCTACGTCCTCTTTCTTTTCAAGCCTGCCCTATATACTACCATATGCATTTACTCATTTTTACCATTTTTAAAACTTATAAAATATATTCCTTTTATATAAAGTTGTTTGCTTTATAAGTAAGTAATACATACATATACACTAAATTTTATGTCAACTACCCATTTCCACTGCCTCGTTTAAACTAGTATTTAAAAATAGCTATTACATTAATATTATTATACTGTTAACTAGGTTCTATGCTAATTGTTTATATATATCGTATGTGTTTGCCGCAGCAAACAAATTAATAAAGATAACCGAATTATTCTTTTAAAACATAATTTCAATACAAAAAAAGTTATATAATACATGATCCGCATGCAATAGTTGTAAAAGCAAGAGAGGAAAGTTCTTATTGGAGGAGGTCATAAAGATTGGACAAACTGTTGTTTTAGGTGTTTGGTGAATTGTCTCCATGTGATATTTTAGTTGGAATTATCGTGCATCTTACTTTTTATATTATTAATCTCTCCTAAATGTCCTTATCTTTTACGATTTATTAATGGGACAGCTACATTTTCCATATCACATTATATAATTAATTTCTCCTTAACAAAAAGTATTTATACACGTACTTTAACTAATTTTCTTGGGTTATATTAGTGAAAATGGTCATCGAATGTCTCACATATTGTCGGAATTTTTTAAAATATCGTTAAAGAGTACCTCTCTAAACCTGCATTGCCTCTGTCCAAGTTTAATAAATTATTATTTCATAAGCATCCATTCACTTTGTACCAAGTAATTAAGGCTCTATCATTAAGGAATAATCTATTTTTTTGATTTTCTTGAAAATTACTTATTTCTCTGTCAGCTTCCATACAAATTTAAACAGGGGGTTTTCTTTGTCTGTCAGACAAATTCTACAAAATTTCAAACGGATTACTCTGGTATGACTTTAGTTATCTCATGTTCATGTTTCGCCACTACTATTGCGATTAATTTACAAATTAGATGTATCTATCCACCAACATATAGTTTATACTTTGAGAAAAATTAAGCAGCTATGCATAATTTTAACGCAGAAAAGAGATATATTAAAGATTACTGCATTATATATATAAGCATATACATCTTTAAACACTTATATAGTAAGTACGATATATACATTTAATTAATAAAAAATCATGTGCTAATCAGCTAACTTGTGACATAGAGTAGCTTTCAAGAACCCATTCAATATATGAACTATAATTTATAGCATAAGAATAAATTATACAAATTAGTACAACCCGTGAATTCTAATTTGTATTAATTTTATATATGTGTTTTGTATTTTTCTATATTAGCTCATGGCTGATTTAGGTTAAGTTTTAATTTGTCACAAAAAGAAACATAAACTATTAATTATACAAATGGGCTGGGCTTAACTGATAGTCAAGCCCATTATATTTTACATAAAACCAGTTATTGGCCCAAACAGTATTCGCGTTGTTTAGCAGAGCGATAAATGATGCCAGTCCAAAATTACCCTCACGCGAATTAAAAACCGAGAAAGGGAAATTAATAGCAATTCACGAGAAAAAATGGTACTAATTCAGAGATCTTTAATTGATTTATTGAAACGCTTTTTTATTTATGGTTTCTCGATTTTTGAATTTATTCAATCAGTTAATACTAACTTATATACATAGGGAAAGAAAAACACTCACAAGAGGAGACACACTCGTAATTAATAAGGCGTGATAGGGGTTAATATCGTCCTTTTCCAACATTCAATTTAATCATGCTAATTAGCCCAACACTGGACCCGCACTTGGACTTCCTAAGTTACCCTTCATTTCCAAAGCGTTAAAAGCCACAAGAATAAGGACAAAGACGTCATTACATAATTATCAAAGAATAAAGTGAAAAAGAAAAGTCGTAGTACTAATACATTTTATTTTTGAAATAAATAAATTAACAACTGGTCGAATCTATCTGACCGCGCAATCTCCGCCGTCAAATTTGTTTGAGCTGGAAAAAGGGTCCCACGTCTCCGATAATCTAGGTTTAAACCAATACTAACGTACCACGTATTGAGATTACTTTGGTAATTGTAGTGGTTAAAGATATTGTTTTGGCGGGCGTAATTAATAAATTCAAAATTAGAACCAAAATTAAAACAAAACCCTAGCGCCTCTTTTTTTTGTTCCATCTCAACTCTCTCTCTCTTGCTCAAATCGCTTCCCTCGCTTCTCGCCATTTCTCCCTCCATTTTCGCCCTCAAGGTTTTAAGCTCACGCTCTCCGCTTAATGAATCTTTCGATTCTCTTATGAGAAGCTGAATCTTTCTCAATATTAACGATTATCGAAGATGGAGGTCTCTGTTAATCTAGGTATTTCCTTTTCTGTGTGTTTTTCCTTTCTGATATCTAGGATCTTAACTTGCTCGATTTGGATTTTTTTTAATCCAAGTGTAATTGGTTGATGATTTGACTGAGGTTTATTTTTTCGATATCGTCTTGCGTAGTTAGTAATTTTTGATCAAGCGAGGGCAATATCTGTTCATTCGAAGCAAAAGTGGTTTATTGATATCTAATGCATTTATAAGCAATTGCTTCAAGTCTGGAATCATGACTTCTGTCGTTTCCACTGGTTGTTGTAGGTACTTAACCTGTTGCAAAGTGTAATAGTAGTTGTCACTGTTAAACGAGAGAGCATATATCTGCAAAAACAAAAAACCAGGTAGATCCAAAAGCTAACGCAAATGGGGAAGGTAGATCCAAAAGATTTGGATTCGAAAACCTCGGTGAGGAAAAAGAGCTTGAAAGGTTCAACTAACAAATATTTAAAGCCAGGGGCTCTGGTTCAGCTTTGCTACAGCAAAGCGTCGGCAGCTGCTGCTAAGTCATGCAATGATTTGGGGAAGAAACGGGTACCCGTATTCGATACCAAGCTTTCAAGGAACAATAAAATGGAAGTGGAACAGACAAATTCCCCTAAAAGCCCTCTAATATTGTCAACTGTCAACATTGTTAAGAAGGGTAATCTGGTGAGGCCAATAGAGTTTGATGATCTGCAGGTGGAGAGTAATGGGTGTAAGAAAAGTCCTCTAATGCTATCCCCAATGGGCATTGTTATGCAAAACACAATGGTGAGGACACCAAAAACTCCACAAGCTGATCCTTGCAATTCAGAATCTCAACTTGAATCTCTTCCCATGGATTTACTGGTAAAATTTTGGTTACCCTTAATAAACATATTCCCTTTGATAGTGGCTTGATTCGTTATTTTTACATAGTTCACTTTTCAAGCCTGTGGCTTGATTCGTTATTTTTTAACATTCTATAATTTTTAACATTCTATATCTTTCAGGTTAAAATAGTGTGTCATCTGCACCATGACCAGCTGAAGGCAGTTTTCCATGTTTCTCAAAGAATAAGAAAAGCTGTATGTTCTTTTTCCTGTATACTTGTTTAGTTTTCATCCATAAAGCATGATCCTTTTTGCTGTTTTATTCGCTGGGCATTAATTTATTTGAGTTTGCTTTGAAACAGACCATACTTGCAAGACAATATCACTTCAATTTTACAACCCCAGACCGCTCAAGACAGGAAATGCTGAGTGTAATTACCCCTATGCTAATAAATCGTTGGCCATTTCTTAGGTACATGTTTTGCTTCAGTTTTTACCTTTTAGAAAAGAGCATCAAACAACTTGTTTGGCTCTTAACAAAACCTTCATTGATCTAAAAGCAGCAGAGGAGATGGAAACCCAACAATGGTGTCAAGCCCACATACCCCAAAAGCACCAAAACATGCTCCTCGACCTCCTTTTCGATCCAAATTCACTGAGATGAAGCAAATCACTGCTGTTCTTTTCCAAGACCAGACAGCATTCCCTTCGAGATGCATCGTCCCTTCTGTTCTCCAAAGGCCGACTCTGTTCAAACCAATGGCTCCAAAGCACCCTCGAGTGCTCTTCTACGAGGATGAATTATGTCAAGCTGTTGCTCAAAACAACCTTCGCTGATTACACTTGTTGCAGTCAGACACTTCATACTGGTTTTCCTCTCTGTTTATATTAGTTTTTGTTGTCTTTGTTCATGGTGATCATCATCACCTATAGTAAGGAGCATGCAAGTTTTGTAGCAGTGCTAGTTCAAGGTTTAAGGTTTTACATGGCAATCTTGTAGTATCAATATAAGGTTTTTAAGTTTTTAGTCATCTGAGTTTGTCATAATAAGCAAGTGTCTTTGGTTTGGTTAGTTTGGCTAGTTTGGTCTTGTGTATATTTCCTTACATCTATCTGGATCAGTGGCTTTTTTTGTTTTTAATATAATCTTATTGCTTTTGCTTGCTTTCATCTCATATTGGTTCTTAAGTTCTCCAAATAAATCGTTCAGTGAATTGAACCGTGCCATATTAAACCATTAAATTCATTACCAAGGGAACCGTAAAACTCGGCCTATTTACAGTGTTATGGGCCAACTACTTTGCTATATAGTTGGGCCTATTTACGGTTTTATGGGCCATAACCTTTTGCCAAACAGCTGTTCATAAAACGTGTAGAAGAAAAGTCTGTCAATCGTACTACTCCTGTTGCCAAACAAGCCTAAGGTCAAAATCTTTTGTGGCTATAAATATAGCTTCTATGTCTCGCGTAGAATCAATTTTCCTTTTTTCATCGGAGAGCTTCGAAGGATTTGAGATCTCGCCGCTCCTTCGATCTTCTCCGCTCAACTATATCTCCGATCCTCGGCTTATGTGTACTGTAACATCTTAGATTTGATTTTGGCGGGTTATTAGATTGCCCTAACATCTCTTAAACCCACTTTGGTGGTGTCTCGAGATCGATCTAGGGTTTCCCGAGATCTGAGATTTCATCTTTTCCCGTATTGATCCCCGAGTCATCTTCGCATCCAATATTTCTTGGCTTGGATTGGTTTGTGAGTAAATCAATCGTGTAAGATGTCTCGGTGTTTCTCGTTCCCGCCACCTGGCTATGTACTGAACGGATTGCGCGATGAGGCTATGATCGTATCGATCAAGGTTTGTTTGAGCATTTAATCACATGACTTCGGTTTTGGTTTCGGGTTCATGGGATTTTGAATGCTCAGCTTCCTTGTGTTATTTGGTTCTCTCGAACATGGTTTCCAGTTTTCTGGTTTCTAACTATGTTCTTGGGGTTCATTGGATAGGAAAATTTATTGGCATGAAAGATGGAGATAGAGTGAGATTTTCAATTATAAAAAATGATCTTAACTTTCACTTAAGTCAGAGCACGATACAATGTCACGGTTTCACTTAAATGGGTTCCTTTAACTTGGCAATCTTAATCAGAAATACGAATCAAGTACATTGCTTTCTCTAACCAAAATGTGTAATAGTCCAATGAATAAGTGTACAGAAAACACTTGTGCTACACAAGTTAGAATTTTAAGGCTGGATCTATTTGAGGGCTTGATTTTTATTGAATTTGGCAAGTTCTGCAAGTTAATTGATGTTCCATTCTTTTGGAAATCCAGGGAGCAGAGGAGAAAGCTAAGAAAGAACAAAGGAAGGAAAGAAAAAGAGATAAGAAGGAGAGGAAGGATAAAAAGGATAAGGAGAGCAAAGACAAAAAGGATAAGAAGGATAAGAAGAGGAAGAAGAGGGAAGGAGAGGAAGGTGAAAGCGAGAAGCGGAGTCACAAGAGACGGCATAAAGATCTCAAAGATGGTTCGAGTCAGAAAGTTGATCTTTTTCGCGAACTAAAGGAACGCGAAATTGATTATTTGGATAAGAGCAGCCTTACAGTAGAACATGACCTGTTTCAGTCCACGTCTCAGAACTCTTGCGATAGCACTCTTAACAGCAATGAGATATTACCGAAGCAGACTCTCGATGGTAGACATAACAACGACTCTGGTGAGTTTGTTTGTGTTTCTTCCTTTCCCGGGAAGGATCTAATATTCTTGTTGGGGATTATTTCCTTTCCAAGATATTGATGAATTCTTTCTTCAAATTGTTGATATGGATTTGAAGAAAGCATTATTCGGATCCGATTGCCTAACCGAAGGCAGAAAGATCCCGAGGTGATGATCACCAGCACGGATCATGAAAAGCCGTCTCCTTCCCGGGGAATAAAGTTAGACTCGTCCCAGGTTATCACTAAAGAGCGGGTTATTCATCCTTGTTCCACTTCTACACCAGAACATGCTTCGAGGCCACGTGAAGAGAAAGGGAAAGATCCGGTCTTTTCAACAAAAGTCAATAAAGAGAAGATATCCTTAACCTCTACTTCAGAAGCTCGTCAACCTTCAAGCCTATGCCGCATTTGCTCTCCATCTATGGCGGTACAATTTTTAAACGTAGTTGAGAATTGGGTCCCTAACACGATCGAGAAAAGAGTAGAAGACCTCACTAACTTGGACGATGAAGAATGTTGGTGGTTCATGAAGCAGCCAACTAGCCACAGGTTTGACACAGAAAAATGCAAACAACTTAACATAAACAATGAGATCAAGCAAGTAAGCAGTTCAATGGTGTGGCCATTTGCTCGCCTTTTGCAAGAAGCTGATGTGTACGCCTTACCTTACGCCGTCCCGTTCTGATAACATGAAGAGCAGGAAAATCTCTTTTTTCAGAAAGAACCTGGTCGAGACCTCCATGTACCAGAGCAGTCATTTTTTGGTTTAGCCTTAAAATTTCAAGGTTGTATAAGAACATACATTTGTTATTCCTCGTGGTTGGTTATCTAGTAATATCAATATAACGTCGCAAACTCTCTTGCTCTTGCAACAATAGAAAGAGAGAAATTGTAAGATGGAAACTTCATGTGAAGTGAACCTAAAATCATCACAACTGATAAAGAAGAAAACATTTATAAAATGGAAGAGAGACCAACATGAGCTCTCTGCTATCAATTAAAATAAAAGTTGAATTAACCCCACAATTCGGTTTTCAAGGAACTAAGTGATCACAAATGAATACGGAAAACAACGAGCAAAAAAAGAAAAAGCAAATACTTTCTTTAACCACTCTGTCACAAAGAGCTTCTTGACTTCCCATGAGAGCTACTACAAAATGGAGCAGGCCTTTTGTGCTTTGTTCTTCTTTTTCTTCTGCTTTGGAGGTTGAAGGACCACTCTGATTGCTGCATCGAACACTCCCTTCACGTTCTGCAGTTATTCACATAGTTTTTTCATCAAAATGATGAAACATACATTGACAAAATTGACTCATGGAATGTCTTTTCTTCTCTTTACCTCTTGTGACTTTGAAGAGCACTCGATGTAAGCAGGCGCTCCAATTAGCTTCTTGAGCTCCTCTCCCTTTAATGCAGAGGTATTAAGTGATTAACAGGTTTTCATAAAACTGAGAAATTTGAATATTCCTTACCTGAACAGTGGTAATCGGGACAGCACCAGGATGGTCGATAAAAAACTGTTTGTCATCCCGAAGATCTGACACAAACCAAGGTTAAATTTTTAAAAAAGAAGCCAAACCCAAGAGTCAAATTGCTGATACCAAACATTCAGATGCGGCGAACTATCGTGAACTACAACCAAATATTTCACTAAAGACCTTTGCAAATGCCTTTTCTAGAGGTATATACATGTTTCTTGAGATGAATGTCCCAAAAAGTCTTTAACAGGTCATCACAAGAAGGTCATAGCATATGGTTTCACTAATGTGAAGTTATGTCCACTAATGTCATATTTATATCAGAGCAACTTAATAGAGTCGAAAGAAAATGGCTGTGTGGGTGCTAACTTTTTTGACAGTAACACAAAGGGAACCAGACATGTATATGTATGTAAATGACTGCATCAAAACATATATAACAGAGTTATCTGATTACCTAGTTTGGTTCCAACAAGGACGATTGGGACACCAGGAGCATAGTGCTTCAGCTCTGGAATCCACTGTTAAAAAAGCAGAAGACAGAAGATTCATTTGTCTAAAATTAGAAACTGTCAAACCAGTGCGGTGAAACTCACCTTCTTGGAAACATTCTCATAACTAGCTTTACTAATGAGAGAGAAGGCTAGAATGAAAACATCAGCACCGCGGTAACTCAAGGGTCTTAATCTGTTGTAGTCCTCCTGCCCTGTGAACAATTTAAAACACAAAGTCAGACACTGATTAGTATAAACTCCATAGCTGCAGCTCTCTCCTTAAGGATGATGATGAGTTTGTTCATTTTACCTGCAGTATCCCACAATCCTAGATTCACCGTTGCCCCGTTAACAACCACATTGGCACTAAAGTTATCGAAAACCGTCGGAACATAGTCCTGCTCCATGGAAATTTACAACATTGAGTTTATAAATCCGTTCATCTATATAGCCACAAGCCAAATACCTTCCACTCGGGCAATAAATAAAAAAGATTCAAACTTTAAATGAAAGATATTCAGACAGATACGAAAACTACCAATAATGTCGACCTGAATTGAAGATAAAGGAGACAGATTTGTTTACCGTGGGAAAGGTGTTGCTGGTATAAGAAATCAACAAACATGTTTTACCAACAGCTCCATCGCCAACGGTCACGCACTTTATGAACCTCGAAGCGCTCATTGCCTCCAAAAGCTTCTCTTCTTCACAATCTTACTCAGACCGGACTCAAACGTGATGATGACACAATACAGGAAAAAGATTTCTTTTTTTCTCTTTTATTTACAAAAAGAAAGGATCGAACCTCAGATCTACACCTGAGGAACCCAGAAAACCTCAAATAAAAATGAAGCCAATTCTGATGAATCTTCCAACATTACTTTCAATTAACCATCGCAGACAAAAACGAAACCCTAGAGATGTAAATGTGGAAACTAAACCTTACAAAAGAAATTCAGAAATGTGTGTTGATCAAGGAAGAAGATGAATAAACAAAGGTAACGTGAGGACAATGAATTGGATCGAGAGAACTAGAGAGAGAAAGAGAAAGAGGAAGAAGTAGAAGAAAGTGATGGCCGGAAATAATTGCCATTGAAGCGTTCGTTAATGGAATAATCTCCGCCATCAACCTTCCGATTGTTTTGCTTCCTTTACTTTTTTCTTTTTTTTTTTTTTTGGAAAAAAATTATATTTGTCTCAATTTTTATTGTATTTT
>WJSH01003963.1:252920-295986 GCA_009757365.2 Lepidium campestre
ATTATGTTTTTCCAAAAATAATATATCGTTAATTCGTTATGTTTGTTTTTGCATGTATTGTTGCAATTGAGACAAGAGGGATAAGTCAACCTGCAAACACTTTGTTCAGAGACATGACTTGAGATCAGGTTGGTAAAAGCGTTAATGTGAAGACTTGTTTTTTATTCTTGCTTCTTCTTTTGCTTTGTTTCTTTAGTTCCATTGTTCATATCAATCATTAGGATCATATTCTGTATGTAGTTTCTGTCATAATTAACTCTGCTTTGTCATATTCTATATGTGGTATGTGGAATCTTTCTTCATTAATTCTGGTTTGAGTTTTGCTTGGGACGATAAACTATAATAGCATAATTGAAAATATGCGAAGATTAGCAAAAGAGTTCTCCCTAAACTATAAATAATACTTTGCTTTCTCCAGATGATAAAACATATCTCTTCTCTAGACTCTTCTTCAATCCTATATATATACATTCATCGTTCTGAGTCATTCTTCAATATAATTCATTGATCTAAGTTATTTTGTTTGTTCTTTTAAAGTCTGACTATGGCAGTGAACGTTGATGCAGATTACCTTAAAGAGGTAGAGAAGACTCGTAGATACCTTCGAGCTCTCATCTCTTCCAGAAACTGTGCTCCAATTATGCTGCGTCTTGCGTAAGATTCTCTCAAAATCAGTCTCTCCTTTTTCCTTTCTTGTCTTGATGTTTCCTAATGCAAGTTGTTATGTGCATATAGATGGCATGATGCAGGAACCTATGATGCCAAGAAGAAAACTGGAGGTCCCAATGGATCAATCAGGTTTAAGGAAGAGCTTAACCGTCCACACAACAAAGGTTTGGAGAAAGCTGTCGTCTTCTGCGGTGAGTTTATAATGCCTTTAATCCATTACTAGTACTCTTCAGGGCCTAACAATCTTTGGTTGCTGTTTCCTTTGACGTCTGAATATTGGTTTCTGGTTTCAGAGGAAGTAAAGGCTAAGCATCCTCGAATCTCTTACGCCGACCTTTATCAGGTAAGCATTGACTAAAAGCATCACTAAGCCATTACACTCATAAAAACTCTCTTCATATTTGATGATTAGCTTGCCATCTTATTTGATTACATTTTTAGCTCGCTGGAGTAGTGGCAGTGGAGGTTACCGGCGGCCCTACAATCCCATTTACTCCAGGCCGTAAGGTATTTACCCTTACCACTAAAGGGCATGCGTTAAGTCATGGTTGCTGAGTGAGTTTACTAATGTTGAGAAATATGTCTCCAGGATGCTGAATCCCCGGACGAAGGAGAACTTCCAGATCCGAATCAAGGTTCCTCCTGCAGCTTAAGGCTCCTGCAACGGAATTCTGTTTCACAAACTGACTAAACCTACCTTTTGTATTACTGCAGGTGCTTCACATCTAAGAACTCTCTTCTCTCGTATGGGTTTATCAGATAGAGACATTGTAGCTCTCTCTGGAGGCCATACTCTGGTACTAAAGTCTAACTCTACCTAAACATACCTGCAAGTCAGTTAACATGCTCGAATGAGCCAACTTGGTTCCTGCTTTTGTATATAGGGACGTGCACATAAGGAGAGATCAGATTTTGAAGGTCCATGGACACAAGATCCTCTCAAGTTTGATAACTCATATTTTGTGTAAGTGAGAAACAACATCACCCAAAGTTGTCTGCTGATTGCTGGAGAGAGTGGGTACTGAAACTTACATTGTCTGCTGATTGATATTTCAGAGAGCTTCTAAAAGGGGAGACTCCAGGATTGCTACAACTGAAAACCGACAAGGCTCTACCTGATGATCCCAAGTTACTCCCCTTTGTTAAGATGTATGCAAAGGTAGATTAGATTTCAACACGTTTACCAGAGACTTTTAGTTTGAATGATTCTCTAGTTTCATCAATAACAACAAATGTATTATGATTTCTATGTCAGGACGAGGAAATGTTCTTCAAAGCTTACGCAATTTCACACAAGAAACTCTCAGAACTAGGATTTAGTCCGCCAAGAAAAATTCCTTCAGCAGTGACACAGCAGACGCTTGGAATTGCTGTTGCTGCAGCTATGGTGATCTTTACCATATGCTACGAAGCAAGTAAAAGAGGCAAGTGAGGAGGTTTCACAGATGCCAAAAGGGTTAAGATAAAAATTTATACATGTTAATGAAAAGAATGCAATAAAAAGAAAGATTCATGCGTTTTTACCTTCATACTCTTTTTCAAGCTTCATTGTTTTGCAATTGCTCCAAATTAAGAATGTTGTTTAATCATTCAGCATTCTAACATTAGTAAATGGCTCCGATAAACAGCATTTTACGAAGCAATATGTGAAACTGTTTTGAAGTAGTTGCATAGAATTTATTTCTTAGAGTCACATCGGAGAATACAGCACTAACACTATCATGGGCAAGATAGACAGATAAAGTGTGATACATAGGTTCTTTAGTGACAGATATCTAGCATGTGATCGACTAGCTAGAATCTTGTAAGACCCTGACAAGTCAAAAAACTAAAATCAAAGGGCCCTGAAACTATCCGTTTTATCTAGCCTGGCAGTACCAGAGCTTGATGATTCGCCGAGTGGATCAGGAGAAGTTGCTGCTCTGGAAGCTTCTCTTCTTTTCAGAGAAGTTGGCAATCCCGAGATCTCCTATAAAAGTAGCTAGCTATAGTCATCAACCTAGAAGTGTTCCTAACACAAATCAAATGGCTGAAACAAGTTCAATAGCTACCTTCATCAAATGCAACCTCATGTCACTAGGTCGAGTCTGGTTTCCGATGCAGGCCATTGCAAACTTAGAATAACTAAACAATACATCAGCAGCAGCTTGCTTCTTCTCATCAGCCTATAAGATAGCAGTAGCTCAAATTAACCAACAAAATGCCAAAAAATCAAGAACTTGAGTCGAGTATCAGAGAAAGAAAGGACAAAATCAAATGATTCCGATTTCAGAATTGAAGCCAAAAACGTCTTAAAGAGACTCTTTTTTTCGTCCTCATTCCACTAAAACTTTATAAAAGATATATTAGGGAAAACGAAGAGGCCATAGTTTGAATATTTTAATCCGTAAAAATATGAAATCAAAGTCTAGAACTTCATGGTGCAGATTAAGAAGACGCAGCTTTCGCAGCAGGTACCAAGAGAGGTAGTGAAAATTAGGTTTTTTCCTTTCATCTGCTCCCCATATGTTCAGGAAAAAGCGGATCCGATTTGATGCCTTATAACTTGAATTTGATAATACTCGAAACACACAAAAAGAATCCGATAGAAGTCGAGGAATTAGAGATCAGATGTCGCACCTCGTAATCTTCTTTCATGGCGGAGAAGCGGGTTCCTCTGTTTTGAGATTTGGGCTCCTGTTGAATACCAGCGACAACAAAATGACCGGCTTAGCTAAATTGGTTAAAGCTTCAAATTTACAACACCAAGCTCGCAGGTTCAAAATGTATTGAACTAACTTGTTGGGCTAAAAAATATAAATAAACACCATCCGTTTTGCTTACCAAACCACAAAACGACGTGTAGTTTATTCCAGATGCGTAAAAACGGCAGAGTATGTGACATCATCACTTATTACTTTCTTTCTCGGATAACTCCTCAATCATATTCATGTTTACCAGTTTTTGTTTTTGGATCAAGGATTAGTGTGATAGAATTTTTAAATCAAACCAAATCAATCAGAGTAATCAGTATGCAAAAGGTTTAGTATAATGCTGTATTTCAAAACACAAGTTCTGGGGTTCAAGTCAAGAATCAGAGCAAACACAAGTCATGATTACATGTTACACCAACAACACAACCTAACCTAATCGTTAAAACCTCTATTGTCTGTTCAATGCTTCTGTGCCAAGGCAATGAAATTGATTTACAAAATAACACATCATCTATTAGCCTACTTAGAACTCTTTTTCTCCTTTTTCTTTATCTCTTTAGCTAATGATGAAGGCTTCATGACACTCTTGGGATTAAGAGCTTTTCTAATCTTGAAAACGGTCCAGGCCGTTCCAAGAGCATGCCCTGCTGCTCCAAGTCCATCGTTTGTGGCCTTTGCTGTCTTTGCTCCATACCTACAAATAACATCCAGAACATTAACCAACTATCTCAACAATATATAAGATTGAAACTAAAGCCATCAATGTTGTAATTACTTACTTGTGATCGACGATTTCAGTAGTAACAGTTGAAGATGTTTTCATAACGTTCCTTCCAGCTACTTCAACAGCATCACAAACCTTGTCTATCAAAACAACATCCAAAGTGTGTATAATCAGAAGAAGACAACTTCAATAACATATCATCATGGTCATGAAGTTCTAAAGCAACTTACTGAATCCATCAAGTGTTGCAAGAACCATTTCTCCAGGAAGAAGACCAAAGAGTTTCTTTCCAGCTTTGCTGTTTATAACCGAACTTGTAAAGAATCCAGAAACTTTCACAACTCCAGAGAGTACACCATTCGCCACTTTGTCCGTCATTTTCGTCATCTTTTTCACTCTGTTACACAATATAACTCAGAACCTCAAACACATCTCAAGATTCTCAAATCAAAAAGAAGGTAAAGAGTTTAAAGATTGTACCTTTTGAGACGTTTCAGAGTTGCAGGACTAACTTCTCTCTCTTTCTCTGCTTTCGACAACTTTCGCTTCATGAAATCATTTCCCCACATGAGTCGATCCATTGTTACATCTCCACACCATAAGATTCCTTTTATCAGTTGTCCAGAACCAGCAGCTATCAGTTTCGCTGCAACTCCACTGTAATCTTCCACATTCGGAGCCAGAGTCGTCCAATACGCCCTACATTGCTTTTCCATCATCTTTTTCCTCTCTCCTTTCAGCTCCGCCGGAGACGTCTCCTTTGCCGCCGTCGAATCCAACACGTTATTAACCTCCTCTTTCTGTTTCTCCTCCGCCGTGAAACTGCTGTAATCGGCTAAGATACGGTCTAGCTCCTTTAGCAACGGCTCTTGTCCTTTGGAAGCGATTGTTAATCCATAGTTCAACATTTCGTCTTTCTCTTCGTCGATTGAATGATCCGACGACCCGGATTCATTAACGGGTTGGAGCGAGAAGAAGTAATGCGAGTCATCGACTTTCACGGCGGGTGCGTCTCTGGTCAACGGCCACTGGATCTCATCAGCGACACGAGCGAAAACCGCAACGGTGATCTCTCCTTGAGCAAGACGGAGAATCTCAAGATCGCCGCAAGCGAGCTCTACGCTATAGGATCTGTCAATAAGGTGGAGAATTGCACCTTGGATTGTGAGAATCACTTCCTCCGTCGCCATGGGAGGAGCTGAAGCCGAATCGGAGACAGTAGGATCCGGGAAGATATCTTTGGCGAGATCATTCACATCAAGTGATGGATAGAGGTTGTTCTTAGTACAAGAGGAAGACGATGAACAAGGGAGAGGAGCATCAGCGGCTGAAGTGTCGACGATTGGGTAAAGCCTGGGAGCAATTGCAGTGGCTTCCATTATCGCCGGGAATTAGAAAAGGAGGAAAAAGACGAAGAGGAATAAAGAAGAAGTGTTGGTTATTTATAGGAAAGTGAAAAAGATTTGGGCCAAAATAGAAAAAGTGAGAAAGATTAGTGACTAATGATGGAGAAAGAGCATCTTTATTTTGATTAACTATTAAGAATCCTGCTGTGGGAAGAGGAAGACGTGGAGGTTGCGTGTTTGAGACCGCGTACTGAACTTAACTGGATCCTGTTTAAAACTTAACTATTTTTGGGAATTTTCCCGCGCTTGTCCAAAAACAATTATTTTCATTATATCCAAAAGTTTTTGTTTTTGTTTTGGTAAATTCCAAAAGTTTTAGTTTGATGAGTGTATTATGCTATATTTGTCTATTGTTTCCGTAAAACAAAATTAATATTCAAGTAATTAAGATGTATAGCTAAGCAAAATAATGATATTTAAAATTATTTTGTTTAATTACATGTATATTGATTTTTTTTTATGTTCCTGACAGCAACAGGTAATGTCAACTGAACATGATAATGAGAACTAAATGTCATACTTCACCGTTGACCTTTTTTTACTGTTCTTCGTTGACCATAGTTACTGGTAGTAATTTATTTTTGCGAACAAGAAAAGTGAAGACCTTTATTAGTTTTCGCCGGAAGTGAAATCGTCGTCTTTTTGGTTGCTGTTTAGTCTATTGTAAGACAAGTTCCGGCGGAGAAAGCTATAACGATTCTACCATGGATCCCACTTCTTCTTCCTCTTCTCTTAGATGGAATATTCTTCGTCAAGCGCTTCTCCGTAGATCTGGTTGAAATTCCCCTCTTTTTTCCGGCATCCATTTCTCGATTCTACGTCCTCATTGCTAATGGTTCGTCTCCCAATTTTGCTCAGATTCTCAATCTCAAGCTGAGATCAAGCGGATTTCAAGGAAAGCAGCTAAAGGATTCAACTTGATTCCTTGTCAGGTGGTCGAATCGGATAATTCTCGAGAGGCATGCGTTTGCTACACAATTCCAACCACCGGTTCTCTCTATCTAACGTTAGGATTCTCAACATCAAGTTTTGAATCTGGAAATTCATCCAATGATTAAATGTTACGGCTTCTTGTATAGATCTGTCACTTCTTTTTGTTTCTGTAAACTTATGCAGACAAAGAGTGGATAACTGCAGTGATCTCAATGACTTCAAGATATCTAATCAATACAACATTGACAATACTGGACTTGTCTGTAAGTTCTCATTCTCATTGTATTTCTAGTTTTCTCGTGTTATGGTCACATAAATTCGTGTCTCTGTTGGTTTTGACGACAATCCCATCTCTGTGTTGTGATAAATTTTACATTTTGATCGTATTTTGGTTGATTAGAAACTTTTGGGTATATTGTTGCTGCTCTGCTCAATGTATTTGGCTTGTTTGCAGCTGATACAATCCTTAACCAAACCAACATTAAACATGCTTCAAAGCATCATAAATCAAACATCTTGAATGGCTTGAGGGTCTCAAACGTTATTTTGATCTGTGATACTCTGAATTCATAACTTAGGTTCTGTCATTGTTCCAGGTCAGTGGCCCTCAGAAGAAGTTCTAGCATACTTTTGCATGTCTCAGCCAGATCGTTTCAGGTTTCTGTGTTCAGTTTTAGGACTGATTTGCATCTGTTTTTTTTTAACTTCTTGTACTCACATACTCGGCTCACTGGGATGATGCAGAGGTAAAAGAGTAATGGAGCTTGGATCGGGGTATGGATTAGCTGGTTTAGTTATTGCAGCTGCAACCGAGGCATCAGAAGTGGTTGTCTCAGATGGAAATCCCCAAGTTGTCAATTGTATCCTACTTTTTTTGGTTGTGCATATACTGACTGTTTCATTATAATTGTCTTCTTTGGCTGAAGCCTTGAGATATGGAAACCCCGAACTCAATATACTTTTGGATTCGTTGATGTACTTAACATCCAGATATTAAGCGTAACATAGAATCCAACTCCATGGCATTTGGAGACACAAGCGTGAAAGCCATGGTGTTGCACTGGAATCAGCATGAACTTTCAGAGTTATCCAACACTTTTGACATCATAGTTGCAAGCGATTGGTGCCTTCCCTTTCTTTTTTTGCTTTCGATTTCAGTCTTCAGCTTTATCAATATGTTTTGCTCATCAGGACACATATTTTTATGATTCAACAGTACATTTTTTAAGGACTTTCATAAGCACCTTGCAAGTATCATCAAGGTGCTGCTTAAAGCCAAAGAAACCTCCGAGGCATTATTTTTCAGTCCTAAGAGAGGTGACTCCTTAGACAAGTTCTTGAAGGAGATTAAAGACATAGGTTTACACTATGTCTTAACCGAAAATTACGATGCACAAGTCTGGAAGCGCCATGAGACACTTATGAAAGGAGACGCTGCTTGGCCTAACTATGACAAGAATCACTGCTACCCTCTACTTCTTCAAATTACTAGTCATGATTAGTCAAGACTATGTCCTATTGCGGCTGTGGACGGAGAATAAACACAGGTATACCCAATATCTTAAGCTTTAATTAACATATTGTGTGCTTGATTTGATGGATATAATATTCAGTGGGTGGACTTGAAAGTTGAAACCTTTTGACTCTCTGCAAGATGCCCTTATCTTCCTTTTTACTATAGTGAGGTCCACACCACCTTTGTACACGAGTTAGGCAAAGCCGTTCATGTAAAGGGGAGATATAGAACAATATAAATAATAAAAGCTATAAGATTCCAGATCAAGTGTACTGCCATTGATGATCTACATCAAGCTTTCTTCATTCAATATCAGGCTTTTTAAGTCTAACTTCTAGTTGTCTTTTCTGGTCTTTTTAGTGCTGGAAAAAACGTTTTTGCATGATATTCAATTATGTGATAGCGATAACAAAGGAATCATTTGCCATGGACCCATTTTATGTAAGAAGAATCTTTGATGTTGTGTGTGTATGTGTCCAAATGTGATCCTCAATAATATGATTGGACATTTATTTCTGAACTATTTAAGTTGCTGAATCATGCATCTTCACTATTGATGATTCCGTCTCAGTTTTCTACCCCCTTTATGTTTATACTTCTCTCCAAGTTTTGTTGTCATTTTGAATTGAATGTTACAGGAAGCAGAATCACAATACAGAGAACAAGAGAAGCAGTACTTTGAGTTGATACTTCAATAGCCATATCTGCGAGATAAGAATTTGCTAATAACGCTTCTTCTATCGGTTGTTGTTGCGTCTCTGTACTTGACTCAGTTCCACAACCAGTTATATATTTCCTGTCTCTTCAGGAGGTGGTTCTCTCGATGACTTTAGACTGTTTCACATGATACATATTAATCAAAGATTGGATCTTTATAAACCGAATCCTGTCTTCTTAAACTTTTTTGACTAATTTAATAACTTGGGCAAGTCGGGACAGAAAGTGAGGATGTAATCAGCATGACTACAAGTGAAAGGGCTTGTGGCATCTGTTTGATTTGGGACAAGCTGATTTAAAGACTTGTGAGTACTGTATACCTACTACCACTGTGATTACTGATGAAGATGAGATAAATAATGACAAATAAATATTTTCAATCCATATATTCGTAAAATGCACTCAGAAAAATAGAAAGCGCATCACCAATCAAATAATTCAGCAAGCAAAACTGTTATAAATGTTTCCCACATACAATAAAGACAGAACGTTCGTCTAAAAAACGTAGAAACTACAATATACTACAACTAAATTAATCTAAAAATAAGTTGTCTAACAATTAAAGTCTCGAATAATCTCTTCTTGATGTTGTTACAACTTCAAACTTCACCGTAGAGATATCACCAAAGGTGTTGCATCCCCCAAAACGCCGCAGCCAAAACGCTAACCATCGAAAACACGGTGGGCGACGCGTTTAGAGATGACGCAGAGTAGCTAACCGCTTCCGGCTGCAGTCCCTTCGTTGCACTCTTCACACTGAACACAATAATATACAAAGACCTAATTTAAATATCACATATTTAATTTTCTTAACATTTTATAAAAATCAAAATAAAAATATTATAATTATTTTGCAATATGAACAAAAAAGAGCCGTGTTGGACCACACATGGCCACAGTTCACCGACGTTTGAAATAATACAACAGAGAACATTAGATATTTTTATATTTATGCCAACGGGTGAATATCAATAATATCGTACGATCATATGATTTCACAAATTGACAAAAACAACACGGTGCGTTTTTGAAAATTGATTTGCCATGATTTTTTATTTCGGTGATTTGACTCCATTGAAAACGTTTCAACAACCAATAAGTGAAATTATTCACCTTCAATCATATCAAAACAAAACTTTTGAATGTGAATAAAAAATCGAAACCGGACTTCTTCTAAAGGAATCAGACCCATACTTTATTTCTTTTTTAAAACTGATTTGATCGGATCATCGGAACAACTTTTTAATCAGCAAAAAATTAATATTCTAATTCGTGTTTCCACTTGAAGACACTCACAACTTGTTATAGTAAATTTTTTATAGTTTTTAATTATAATTTAATTAATGAGAATAGAAATATTATTACCTTGGGTTAGGAGAAGGACAGAAAGTGATAACGTAATCAGCTCCGCCACAAGTAAAGGTACTAGTTCCGTCGTCGTAAGCGTAACTATAAGCTCGAGGACACGCGTTTTTGAAAAACTCTGAGTACTCACTTGGCTTACACGTGTCCGGCGTTCCAAACGCACCGCTACAGCAAAACTCTGGCGTTCCAAACGCCTCACACGCGCTTTTGCAAGCTACTCCTTCTGTTCCCGTCGCCGCCACTTTTAGCTGAGCAGGACATGGACCGTTGAGCTCCGCCACGCATCCGGTGGTCGTACAGTTTCCGGCGACGCCGTTAGAATCACCACCGCCTTGAGGAACAATGGTCATGGGGATGTTATAACCGTCGACAAGACTCACATCGTAGAAGTCTAAACCACCAGCTCCGTTTAAGGTGAACTCAGCGAGTGTCGCCGGAGGCGCAGCGCCGGATCCGGAGCATTCTACGGCGGATGAACCACAATCTCCTGTGACGCAAGTGAACTTTCCGGTGGTTGCATCTTGAGTGCAGAGTGTACGACCCCAAATACGACCAGACCAAGCAGCAGGGACTGGGATAACACGTGTCTCAGTTGGGTTTAAGGAGAATCCGGTGGTGGGTAATGGAGGAGTCCCGGCGCCGGAGAGAAGACCAGGCCAAACGGTGTAGCTACACTGGTTAACAATTGTGAAAGTAGTGGAAGAAACACCATAGATTAAAACAAGAATAAGTAGAAGAAAGAGAGAAACTTGAGATTGACCCATTAGAGCAGAGAATCACCAGAATCTAAATATATAAACTTTCTTTAATTTGTATAGCCGGAGATGAGTTTTTCCGGTGACTCTGTTTTTCCGCTCTGTTATGAGACGTACAAAGAGTGTAAATAAGTAGTAAGGCTTTGTATTTATATTGAAAAATAGGAAGAGAAATTAGAAATTGGAGAAAGATTGGAGTTTGGAGATTGAATCTATAAAAGGGCTTAGATTTTTAGAAAGGTCGGCTTTTCACGTGAGCCCATGCCGCCTTTGTCTATGTCACTCGGCCAATGTGCCGTACATCTTCACGTTATTTTCTATTTTTATTGAGAATTATAATAGAAATTTATCATTATTATATTATGCTCTTAATTGTTTATTAGTATGATTCCTGCAATAAGACGACAATATGGTTTGCATATGGATATGTTCAGGCTTGATGTCGGTGATCTAACTAGACCTCTTGTCTCCATATAATATATATTCATTTCAGACGATCGATTACTTCGTTTGTAAACTTTTGTTTTCTCTTTTTATGTGACAGATCAGATGGCTCATTTTTTGGTTTGGCAGGTTACCGACCACTAACGTAGACTAATCACCAAAACAAAGAGAGTCATTAACAGAAGAGAACCCTTGAAACGTAGATTCTGTCCTCTTCTCTATTCGAAGGGACACGGTCTTATTAAGAGTCTCTTACATACACACAAGTTGTGTTGTGTTGCGTCACTGTTATCTAATTCTTATAATTATTACAAGATGACAAGATATTTATATATATTCATGATGTGTGCTATATCTTGAAAAAGGTCAATTTAGTATTCAAATTGGAATATAAGATAAAAGGTTCAGGAGAAGTCTACAATTTTTTATTTTATTTTTTATTATTGTGAGTTATTATTATGGGAAAGAGACACAGTGGCTAACGTTGGATACGAATATTGTAAGATTGTTTTATAAATAAAAGAAAGAAAGAGAAGGTGTTGAGTCAATGACATTCCAAGCTTTATGATGTAGAGATATCAACTTGGTTGATTCATGCTTCTTGGTTACAAGTTATCTATGTGGTGATCACGACATGTAGCTGCTTTGTTTATTTAATTTAGGTTTAACAAATATAGTACAATTTGAGTTGGTCTCATGTGTGTTTCCTACTATACAAATTTATATTGAATTTTATAAGCATCCAAGCAAAATTGGTATATGACCGTTTGTATTTGCGTCTACGGCTTTTACATCGTTTCCAAATCAACCATAACCTTTACTCGTTTGGCATGTTGAACGTTAATATTCATTTGTTAACTCCAAACGTAGACACCAAATGAAACATAAGAGGAGACTTCATTAATTGAAACGCAAATTTACCCTAATTGTCTCTCATTTTCAAGAGACAACTAAAGTGGCAATGGAACTTAATCTCTTTTGAAAAGGTTAGTTATAACTGAGATGTGAGGTGCTTAGAAGGGTTTTGTTTGGTCGGAACCAACGATATAAACGCAAGGAGACGTGGCTGATGTTTAAGTTAAACATAATCTTGTGGATGAGGTTTAACCCTTTAGATAATTACAATAATCCAATCAACGATATTTTGATTCTGTGTCTTTGTTTGGACACCAAAAGGTGGACACCAAACTTAGCTTTTTCCTACATCTTCTAATAGAAACATTAGTCATCAGTCTTGGATTTTGCTAGTTAGGTTCAAACTTCAACCAAAACTAATAAAACAAATGACTCAGACATTCCTTGAATGGCTGTGAGTGTACATAGCAGGTAACAATCAACATATCAGAATGATGTCATTACTTAAAAGTGTTAAACCTCATCCACGAGATTATGTTTAAGACAAGAACGAGATGGAACCTTTCCAACATCCAATGTTAGTCCTTTATTGGTAAGAAACCGTGGAGATATTGAAAAGTTATAATTCTATGTCAATCATTCTATGACTAAAAAACGATAAAATAAGCTAATTTATACTCGAATAAGACGGATAACCATGTCTTACAATTGCCCGAGAACATGCTCAATACCAAAAGTGCTAAGGATTGGATAGAGTTTATGTTTTTGACTTGGAACATATTGGTCAAACATCAAGTACAAAAGCAACAACTCAACAAAAGGACAAAACTCACACTTGATGACATAAGCATTATGAAGTCAAAATTTCAAAAGAGAACACTTGGAAAGAAAAAAAAGAGAATCCAATATCAGATAACAAATTTAGTTTAAACTTATGTAGTTTATAACAAAAAAGGATAATTCTTCCTATAATAATATAACAAAAAACACCAAAAGGACCAAGCAAATTCATTCCCATCAACAAAAAGAATAAAAAGAAAAAGAAGAGAAATATATACTAACTTATATGACTCAATTCAATTCATTCTCTTTCTGTTTGATTAGGAAATCAATCAAGCGACTGAGCAATCCCTTGCAAAGTGACCTTCTTTGCCACAATTGTAGCACTTTCCGTTTCCGTTGCCTCCTCCGCCGCTCCCTCTCTGGTCACAGTCACGAGCCAAGTGACCAGTACCACCACACTGATAACAAGAACCAGACGGCTGTCTCTTGGTAGCACAATCTTTTGCCATATGACCAAATCCATGACATGTGTAACAAGCTCCACTGCCACGTTCACTACCACGTTCACCACCGTTTCCAGCTGTCAATTTTTGAATACAATCCCTAGCGAAGTGACCAATGTCACCGCAATTGTAACATCCTTCTTTTCCGGCTCCGACGTTTCCACTTAACTTCTGACTGCAATCTCTAGCAAAGTGACCAACATCACCACATTTGTAGCAGCCTTCTCCTCCGGCTCCACGTTCACCGCCTCCACCTCCACGGCAATCCTTTGCAATATGACCAATTTCACCACATTTGTAGCAACCTTCTCCTCCTGCTCCACGTTCACCACCTCCGCCTCCACGGCAATCCTTTGCGATATGACCAACTTCACTACATTTGTAGCAACCGCCTCCACCACCACCGCGTCTAGCACCGTTACCTCGAGAGTTATTCTCCTTCTTGAGAGGACCACCACCGGGAGCAGTTACGTCGACGGCTTTAGTCTTACCGTCGCTTCCCTGCGTGATGGCGAACTCAACTGAATCACCGACAGTTAAACTCCTGAAACCTTCGGAGAGGATTGAGGATTGATGAACGAAAAGCTCTTCGCCACCTTCGTCAGGAGTAATGAAACCATAGCCTTTAGAATCATTGAACCAATTAACCTTGCCGGTAGATTTCACGGCCGATTGATCCTCTAAAGCCATCCGAGAAAACTTTAAGCAGAGATTGAGAAATTGAGTAAATTAGGGTTTTTGGTTGGAAAATCTCGTAGGTATATGTATATATAGAGGTTAAGTAGATTATAATTAAAAGAAAACCCTAATTAGTGGATGTTATCAAACTTTTATTGACTCGCCGCCCAAATTAAATCATGGAAAATTTGGGGAATGCCAGTTCACTTAGGTGTGCACGCGTCCACTTGAAATCTGTCGGTGACTTTTTTAGGCCCACGGGTATTAATAATGGGCCCTCAGTTGAGTTAATAATTGGGCTATATTTGTGGTCCATGGGTTTTCAATCAGATGGGCTTAACCACTGCATATTATTTTGGTGAAGTCAAATTGAAAACTAGTCAAAGAACTTACACTACGTATAAATAACAAAATATTGAAAACGAAATCTTTATACAACTTTTTGATATTAGTGGAAGTAAAAAGAAGAAAAGAAAAGAAAAACATTCATCTACATGAAAATCATTTGAATAGATGCAAAAAAAAATAATAATGAAATCAGAATACTATTTTTCTAATAGAATGAAAATCAAACGTGAAAGCCTCTGGAACCTCTAGACTGGTAAAGTTCGAGTCTAATCTTAGCTTCATACAACAAAGGTTCCATATCTTCATCCTCCATTATAAACGCTTGTTTCGATGCCCACTCCAATACCGCTAGTACTTCATCTTTAGCTAACTGTTCACTATCAGGAACGTTCATCGCCAAGTAGCTCAGCAATACCATCGCCGGAATCTGAGCTCCGTTCTCTCCGAAATATGTTAGCTGTACCAGAAGCTTTGATCCTCCAGCTTCGATTATTGTCCTCGAGTGATCTTTCCCTAAGAAGTTTTCCTCTGTCGCGAATTTCGCTAGCGCGATCGCTACTTCAGCCGCTAAATCTGGTTCTCCGTCGTCAAGGAGTTTTACTAAAGGAACAATCATATGTGTTTCTGCAGATTTAAAGGTTCTAGCTAAGTTTCCGATGGATCTAACACACGGAATGAGTAAATCGGATCCAGCGTCGGCGTTTTCAACGATTCGGAATAACTGATCAACCACTGCTTTGCACGCCGGTGAAGTGCGTCTGAACGCTGATCTTCTCAGATCTGCGTTTTCTTCAGCCACGGCGGTTATCTCCATTATAGCCATAGCTGTGTTATACTTGGTCTCTGCGTCTCCTTTGTCAAGTAAAACCGCAAAACAGAGCAAAGCTCGTGACTCGGTGATGACTCGGCAGATGGATGAATTCCCTACAGCTAGTTTCCACAAGGCTCTCGCCGCCATCGCCTTCATGTAGGCCTTCGTCACCGGATCTTCCAGCTCCCTCCCTCGCGTGACCGATGCGTTCCGTGATTGATGTGCCGTACTGTAAACCTTCATCTGTGAATTCAAACTATAGCTCTTCTCCGGCAGCTTTTCCGACGGTTTCTCGTCCTCACCGGTACCGAATCGGCTAGACAGATTTGATTTCGATCCTGATTTAACCGCTTTCATCGCCATTGTAGTTGCAACGATGCTATGCATCTGATTCGGAATCGGACTTGACATTCCGATTTGATCAGTATCGTCGTCCTCCTCCTCGTTCACCACTGGTAAATTGATTTTGCTCGCCATCACGACGGCGTGATGCATCGACGTGGCTCTACCCGCAACAACCGCGTATTTGCTATGTTCTTGAACCGTCTCAAACGCTAAATGGCTCACCAAAAGCCGAATTACGTTATTTTGAGCGAACAACTCTTGACATTTAGCGTGATTCCCAGAAAGCTCTGAAACCGCCCAAGCTGCAACGGCTTGAACTCTCATCGAACCTTCTTTAAGAATATTCGCAAGCACTGAACAAACACCAAGCTGAATCATATGCTCGATACTTTCCGGGTCACGACCCAATAACCCGATTGTTTTCGCGGCGTTTTCTTGACCGTCGATCTTCCCTTCTTTCACAAGTTTCAACAAAGGGTTGACTCCACCTTCTTCTACTATCAATTTCACGTATCTGTCATTATCTCTCGCTAACGAAGCTAACGACGCGGCGGCGTCGGATTTATCTTCCGGTGAACCGGTCATCAAAACCGCGATTTGCTCCCAAATTAGACATAAGATTGGTTCGTTTGCTGCAATCGGAGGGAGACCTAAGTAACCGAACCCTTCGTCGTCGTCGTTACCGGCTCGCGTTGAGACACGGAGGAGCCAAGAGACATCGCCGACGGAGTTTTCTAACTGAGCAATCATTTTCCGGAATGCTGCGGCGGGGATTATGTTGAAAAGACGCATTATGTAGCCATCATCACGGCATCTTTGAACCATCGCCAATGCTTTCTCAAGAACGTTTTCAGTGTCGTCGATGATACGGCGCGCAGGACGTTCATAGAGATCGGAGCTTGCACGCGCCGCTTGACGGATTAGAGCAGCAAGTTTTTCCGTTTTTGATTTGATCTCAGCACATTCTTGCTTGTTGATTGTTGCTTCATCTCCGGCTTTTACAACTTGGTCTGCAAGTTGAATCGGTCGAGACAATATCTGCTTCACTAGATCAGCCATAGTTAAAACAAAAACTAAGATAAATAGATCAAGAAAAATCAGAAGAAGATTGATCTTAGTTTTAAAGATAATGAAAGAAGAATCATTAGAGTTTAATTTTGGTTTGGTTTGGTCTTTGAAACACGGTTTTTATCATTTGTATGTATATATCTTACAAAACACGCCGGTCGTCGCCGGCTTTCGTTGTCGGAGTAAATTACTTATTAGTTAGTCATTTACCAAGTCGTCGTCTCTTCTATCCCTTCTTTTTTTAATATATTCCATATTTTAGAATATAAATGTAGAAAATATGATTTCATAATTTTATCACGCAAAAATTCTTTTGCCATTGTGAATCACTGTCTGTTAGATGAAAATATCAGCAAAAAAAGTTCAATTCGTCAATATTACTTTGATTTATTTGATTCTCACGGTAAGCCACCTGTGTTTTGGGATTCTCATGGATTAAATCCAAAATTCCTGCCTTTTTGGAGAAAAAAAAGAAGTATATTAGTATTTTTTAATGCGTAAATTGAGCCGTCGGAATAGAAAATTCATGAAAATGTGATAGGATTGGGCCCCAAGTGACAAAACTATTAATCGGCCTAGGCTAGTTGGGTTTTCCTTAATGTCGTGTGTGGCTACATCAACTTTAGAACCAACCACATTTAATATTGGGTCATGTTTCACAGTCGTATGAACAGTTCAGACTGTTCAGTTTTTGCTTCCTGTCATGTTCCATCCAATCTAAGTGTTTTAGCGGTTTTTGATAAATTTTTATGGGTTATATTCTTCTAGAAATCAATTTTTCTTTTCTTAAGAGTATTTTTAGGAATTTATAGATTACAAATTCTTTTAACTTAAAAGTTTATTTTTAGTAAATTTATGAGTTATAACCTTCTAAAATTCACTTTTCACTCCATTTATTTATTATTTTTGGAATTCATAGATTTAGATTTTTTTGCTTAAAACTCATTTTTTGGTAGATATGTGTGTTATAACCCTCTAAAAAATACTTTTTCTTCATTTTTGATTATTTTTAAAAATTTATAGATGACAAATTTTTGGTTTAAAAACTCACTTTATGATAAATATGAGAGTTATAACCTTCTAAAAAACATTTGTCACCTCATTTTTGATTATTTTTGGAAATTTCTAGATTACAAATTTTATGGTAAAGATGTGAGTTATAACCTTTTATTTTTTATTATTTTTTGGAAGTTCTAGATTACAAATTTTTTGTTTAAAAACTCATTTTTATGGTAAATATGTGAGTTATAAGCTTCTAAAAACACTTTTTAATTCATTTTTGATTATTTTTGAGAATTTCTAGATTACAAAGTTTTGGTTTTAAAACTCACTTTATGTTAAATATGTGAGTTATAACATTCTAAAAACACTTTTCACTTCATTTTTGATTATTTTTGGGAATTTTTAGATTACAAATTTTTTTGGTTTAAAAACTCACTTTATGTTAAATATGTGAATCATAACCTTCTAAAAAACATTTTTCACTTCATTTTTGATTATTTTGGGAATTTCTAGATTACAAATTTTTTAGTTTTAAAACTCACTTTATATTAAATATGTGAGTTATAACCTTCTAAAAAACACTTTTCACTTCATTTTTTTATTATTTTTTGGAAGTTCTAGATTACAAATTTTTTGTTTAAAAACTCATTTTTATGGTAAATATGTGAGTTATAACCTTCTAAAAAATACTTTTTAATTTATTTTTTATTATTTTTGAGAATTTCTAGATTACAAAGTTTTGGTTTTAAAACTCACTTTATGTTAAATATGTGAGTTATAACCTTCTAAAAACACTTTTCACTTCATTTTTGATTATTTTTAGAAATTTATAGATTACAAATTTTTTTGGTTTAAAAACTCACTTTATGTTAAATATGTGAGTTATAACCTTCTAAAAAAACACTTTTCACTTTATTTTTGACTATTTTTAGATTACAAATTTTTTAATTTTAAAACTCACTTTTTGTTAAATATGTGAGTTATAACCTTCTAAAAACACTTTTCACTTCATTTTTGATTATTTTTGGGAATTTCTAAATTACAATTTTTTTTTGGTTTAAAAACTCACTTTATGTTAAATATGTGAATTATAACCTTCTAAAACCACTTTTCACTTTATTTTTTATTATTTTTTGAGAATTTCTAGATTACAAATTTTTTAGTTTTAAAACTCACTTTATGTTAAATATGTGAGTTATAACCTTCTAAAAAACACTTTTCACTTCATTTTTTAATTATTTTTTGGAATTTCTAGATAACAAAGTTTTTTGTTTAAAAACTCATTTTATGGTAAATATGTGAGTTATAACCTTCTAAAAAAACTTTTCAATTCATTTTTTATTATTTTTGGAAATTTCTAGATTACAAAGTTTTGGTTTTGAAACTCACTTTTTGTTAAATATGTAAGTTATAACCTTCTAAAAACACTTTTCATTTCATTTTTGATTAGTTTTGGGAATTTCTAGACTACAAATTTTTTGGTTTTAAAACTCACTTTATGTTAAATACGTGAGTTATAACCTTCTAAAAAACACTTTTCACTTCATTTTTTTATTATTTTTTGGAATTTCTAAATTACAATTTTTTTTTGTTTAAATACTCATTTTTTAAATATGTGAGTTATAACCTTTTAAAAAACACTTTTCAATTATTTTTGATTATTTTTGAGAATTTCTAGATTACAAAGTTTTTATTTTTAAACTCACTTTATATTAAATATGTGAGTTATAACCTTCTAAAAACACTTTTCACTTCATTTTTTATTATTTTTGGGAATTTCTAGATTACAAATATTTTTGGTTTAAAAACTCACTTTATGTTAAATATGTGAGTTATAACCTTCTAAAAAACATTTTTCACTTCATTTTTGATTATTTTTGGGAATTTCTAGATTATAAATTTTTTGGTTTTAAAACTCACTTTATGTTAAATATGTGAGTTATAACCTTCTAAAAACACTTTTCACTTCATTTTTTATTATTTTTGGAATTGATAGATTTAAATATTTTTGTATTTAAAACTCATTATTTGGTAAATATGTGAATTATAGTCTTCTAAAAATTATTGTACACCAATCGTATGGATTGTACGGACTGTTTAGTTCATGCTACATATGGTTCTTGTTTTAGCAGTTTTATAAAACCTAAAACCATATTAATCAGTTGTGATTGAGCTGCCTTTGGTTTAAAAACATATAGTTCGCTTTGGTCTTTGGTTTACATGTATTGTTTCTACTCCTACTCAATTGTCCTTACTCCTGGTTATTGGCAAAAGTAAATTCATCCTCTATTAGACTTCATCAATTTGATTGGAAAAGTTCTTTTTTTTTTGTTAAATTTGATTGGAAAAGTTTATAACAATTCGTGCCCATCACTGTTTTTACTAGTATTATAGACATTGGTTTTACAAGTGGATCCAAACTATATGTATTAAATTAGGCAACCAATTAATTGGAAAAAGAAAATATACTACTTTGATATTTGTCCAATCAATAAATAAATTACTTAACTAAATGATTAGATTTTTTTTTTTTGTTGATAAAGAATGATTATAAATCTTGTGGATAAATAGGTTCAATAAAACATAATATTAACCCAAAATTATACAACTTTTTCCCCCTAAAAAATGAAGACATCGTGGTTTCAATGAATCTATATATAAAAACAACTGAAGCACGTCTTTCAGTTGAACATCAGAAATGTTATTCACATAAAATCCTAAAACCACATTCTATTTGACAACAACAATTTAAATACCAAATATAAAAACATTTTCGTTTTGGCCACGAACAAATTATTTAATAAGATCCACGAGTCTGAGAGATATTTTTGTTTTCTCTCCTTATGCTAGACTTAAAAAAAACAAAAAGATTACAATATCTTATTGGCTTCTAGAAGGACATAGCTTCTAGACTTTAGAGAAATAAAAGAAATATCTAATAAAATAAGTCCCGACAAATAATGATAGAGAGCAGAAAAAATAATAGGGAAGAAGATCTAACGGACATCTTTGATCAGTTTACTTTCTAGTTTCCACAAACTTGTGGGCCCGTACTTTTGTCGCCTATAGGACCCTTTAACACCTAGATATGGCGTCGACATTATTATGGTTTATCTTTTTCTGTGTAATTAAATGTGGGTTATTTATTTATCAACAAAGTCATGCAATTTTTCAACTTTTAGGGATTCCATAAATGTATTTTGACTATATACTACAACATATATGCTCGTCTTTCTTTTGATAAAATCAGTTAAGAATCCACATTTATTGATCAAAATCTCTAAAAAAACTTAGCATTTGAAAGAAGTTGAAAAAGTGATGGGTTTGTTTGGTTCACATGGAACAAAATCTTCATTCATTGGCCATGTTCACGTGTTCTAGATAATCAGTCATTTCGTGGGCCACAAGATATGATCACTTTCACTTATGAATGCATCCTGATCTTCTTCTTTTTTTCGGGGTCAATTGGATGTATCTTTCATTAATCGTGGAGATTCCTAAGTTGGATAATATGAGCAAAAAAGACAGAGTTTAAGCATTAAAATTTGGTTGAATAGTAATCTCAACTTGGACATAACTAAGTGTAGTTCAACATGAGATGAAACTGTTTCTTCACTGAAAATCTGTATATTCGAACCTGGATATCTCAAGAGTTAAAGAGTTCTATGTATAACAGAAACAACGAAAGTGAAGTAATGATAATATTATTTTTCATTAATAGGATTTCACAAACAATAAAAAGCGTGTAGATCATCCTACGTAACACGAAACAAACGGTGCAAAGGGGCGTACGGTAAGCACATGGCGTATGTTAGCAAACTAAGTCATCGTCCATGTTAGCTTTACCCCTTTTAGTTACATCGTCAAGCCCAGATTTGATCGTTTCTATTTACAGTCGATTTATCTTTTTTTCGGTTACACTAATTAACTCGTACAAACTCGGGACCGAGTCAACTCACTATGTCTACCAGCACTGATCGGTTTCCCAGTTCCGTCCAACGTAACTGCCCAATCCAGAGGTACTAACGGTCAAAGGACGGCTACGACGCAGCATCTTACGATCGTAAACAGAGCGTTTCTCAGGATCCAAAAGCGTACAGTACGCGGCGTGGATCTTCATAAATTCCTCCGCCGATGAAGAAGAATTCGTCCGGTCGGTTCCCGCCACATCGGGATGGCAGATCCTGGCTAATTTCCTGTAAGCCGATTTGATATCCTGGCTCGTCGCGCCGTGAGGAACCTGGAGAATCTCGTAAAGTGAAGCTGGAGCCATCGTCAATCGCCGCGGGATCTGATGCAATCTAGGCGAATCTTCCGCGCAGGTGTAAGAGCAAGAGGCGGAGACGAGAGGAGGCGAGATCCGAGCAGTACGAGACGGCGGAGATATGGGAGAAAGAGGCGGAGAAGTGGAGAGAAACGGATGAGCAAAAGAGGTTGGAGATGAAGAAAGCATCGTTGCTATGAAACGGTGACGTTTTCGAGTTTTGATTTCTTGAGTTTATTTTGTTCGAGGAGATGGAGAGACTGAAGAAGAAAGGTGTAATCGAAGTATTTATTTATAGGCGAAGAGGCGATTAGTCATTAATTTCTTGATTAAGATACTAATTAGTATTTAATTATATATAAAAAAAAAAGTAAAAGACTTAATACTAAAAACAAATATATATAGTTTGGCAAGTAGGATTAAAAAGACGGGTCGGGTATAAAGAATAAAATCGGGTCGGGTCTTAGGATATGAGTGAGATGGAAAGGCAAAGGCTTATCCAGTTGGAAATAATTGCAGAAGAGATAAGAATGTACGTAAGATTTTTTTCGTAGTGGCCAATTTGTGCTCTAGCTGTAACTGTCATTTTACCAAATTACCAAAATTTTATTTTATAAAGAACAAAAAAACAAAATTTAAATATCTATTTCTGTGAAATTATTTCGAAAATTTTGGATTTTAGTTATTAAATCAAATACGGCCTAAAATACATACATGCAATACATACATTTAAAATTGTGTTTTTAAGGGTTCTATAGAAATTAGATTCTTATTACGAGTAGACTTTTTGTTTTCTCAATTAAATCGTATGGTGACGTAATTTAGACTATGTATTATTGAGAAGACAGAAATTTATTTTGTGAAGATAGAGAAAAGTATTAGTAAGATTGTTGTCTCCCACCACACAAACAATTTTGAATACTTCAACAAGTATTAAGCTTTTTTTTTTCTGTTAAAGGACAAGTATTAAGCTTTATTTCCTAATAAAAAATGAAAATTTGGAATTTTATTTATAGAACATTCTTTTCTTAGCTCAGTCTTATTTAGTGATGAATCCCAACAAAAGGTGTTTTTGCACTAAATGACCATATAATAAAATTGATCAATTAGTATAAATACATTTTGTTACTTATGAGAGATTATGGTTGTCTTAATCAAAGGAAAAGTCGAGTTCTTCTTTTCTTTTATTTTTTTAAACATTCATAGAAGAAAAGTCGACTGCAATAGTTTATTAACTCTCTTTTTTTATTTGATAAAAACCAAACTTTTTTGTATTCTTCTGTGGGAGGTAATTCAAAAGAACCGGAATCACGGATGAAAATTAAACTCATTTTTTTACAACTTTCGGTTTCATTAAATTTTGACTAAATCAACCTTTTGATTGAAATTTTGTTCACTAATACCAAAACCCGACATGAATATATAATATGTTTGGATGAATAAGAGATGATAATAGGTTAAAGTAGTTATCATTCAGACCACAACGTTGATAAGTATAAAACGGGACCAACTATGAAAACAGCTCGTGCCCATAACAATGGAAAATTCGACTCTCTTGAGTCCATCAATCATTGTGCAAGATGATCACGTTAAGACCAATCAAATATAATCACTGTTCTAGAAGACTGTGACTGTTGTAAGCAAAGTATTTGTAAATCAAAATCTCAAGTTCTACTCCAACCACGTGTCTGGTCCTCTTTGACACCTACAATTTATCATTACCATTATCTATACTATTGGTATGGTAACTAGTGGAAGTCGATTCAACTGTGTGTAGATTAACTTATTACCTTGAAGAATTAAAAATATCCTGTAGAAAAATGTTCCGATTTCTTAAAAAAATTGTTAAGTTAAAGTCTTTTGACAAGTTTCAAAAGCCAGGTAAGATAGATTTTTAACTTGTATAAAACTGAATTAAACAATGGTAAGTGACGTTAAAGATCGACACCACTAATTCGTGGGTGACACATTCCCTTCCATCAGCATTTTATGCTTTCTTGTCATCTTCTATTATAATTTATATAACACATACACATGCATACGTATTCGTATACGTATCCATGCTTTGACATACAATATAATTATATCACTGCAATTTGTAACTTGTAAAAAGCTAATATAATTAGATTAGAAGAAACAATAGACTATCAAACGAGGACAAGAGGGATAAAACGATAGAGACAGGAACGTGTAAAGACGCTAAATCCAGCAACTCTACACATTGGTCAAGAAGATTCTTAGAGATTAAGATAACATTAATTATATATCGATATTGTCGCGTTTCTATGGTGTACCTAAGCTCACTAGATTAAATCCTTGGTTCCTGAATACTAACTATTCACATTACTTGATCATGTTTGATCTCATTACTCTTTCTATTTGTCTCTGAATTTTGATGAAGCCCATTTGAAATAACCACAGTTTGCTTCTGGATTAGAGGAAGGTCCCTGGAAGTGATGTAGATATTATTAGCATATATATGATTACTATAAAGACTTGGTTTTGTTCATTTCTTTTACCTCAGCTCGAGAGCAGACGTAGAATCTGCGGCCAAATGTGGGACCTGGTTTCTTTACAACCCGAACAACACAAGCTTCTTTATGTCCCTTGCAGAGGGGTATACTGTTTTGCATTAAGTTCTGTATCCTTTGCCATTCCATTAAAGCTGAATCGTTCTTTTGTTTAGCTGAAGAACCACTTTGATCTTGTTCTTGTGTGGAAGTAGTTGGTTCATTGTCTTCTTTGCTGGAAACATTCGGTTCTGTGATGGTTTCAACTTGGGAGCTGTGACTGGAGGAAACGTACGAAGAACTTTCCTCGCTACAGTTTCCTTTCGAGTTCGTAGTGAAAAAGGACTTAAGAGAAAGCTGAGATGATTGGATTTTCCTCACTTTTTTCCTGTTTCTATCCCTAGAGATATTCTCAGCTTTCACTGATGATACACAGACGCAATCACTAAGGTTATTGGTGGATCCTCTTAATGCCACCGTGTCTGCTTCTGTAACGCCACAAGTCGATTCTTTCTCAGAAGTACAAGATTTCTCAGGTGAACTCCCCTCCAAACCACAGTTTCTCAATGGTCCTGTCGAAATATCTCCACAAGCATTACTCTGACTTGATGGTGAACATGACAAGTCAATGGCTTTGGTTTCCTCATTGGCCCGCCTTTTCATAAATACCGATACTGTTATGGTCGATAAGGAACGAAGAAAAATTAAACAAAGATAGAGAAAGGAAAAACTTGAGAATTTGAACCAATCTATAACCCTATTAGAGGAAAGATTCTTGTACCAAGAGTTTGCTGGAAACCGTAAATCATGGGCAGATATCTTGAAGCTAATGGTGGCGTGCTGTGTTCGCGTATGCCCGGTAAATCATCAAAACTAGTGAATACAGGTACATGGTCTGATCCCTTCAATTTTGTACCCCATCCACCTTTCCACCTGTAGTAATTCAGAAGTTGATTTACATGGTAAAATGAATTACAAGTAACATAAAAAAGGTATTGAGTACTTCATCTTTCAAGCTGAAACACACAGTGAACTATTCTTGACCATCTAGGCTTACCTTGTTGGCATATTTTCATTCTTAAACCGCTTGTACTCTGTTAATATGTCACATTCTTTGACATGGCAAGCAAGAAAACTATGGCCTTGCTTATCTTCTTCCTGATGCAAGCATGATCCTGAAACCAAGATATGATCAATCCTTGAACCATAGTTAAATTGTTCTGCTCCAGTACTTGAGGACCAACATGTGAATGCATCTTTCCTGTTAGAAATCCAGCAAGACGCAATCAGTGATAAACGTTCAAAGAATGTAATCAAATAAAAGAAAAGGTAATATGGATCGGTCCCTCAATAGACACAAACGAGGTTATCAGAAAACTTCACCTTTCAGGATGTTTTGATCTGAAAACATCAGAGAATGAGCCTCCATGTTCAACCAGCAGAGATCTAAACCATTTCCTAAACCTGATTTTATTTATTGGCATGAAATGAGAAATCAGACAGAAAAGATAGTCTTGAGTATAGCAACGATTTAAGATCATGAATGTCAGTATTTACATACTCGTTTTTCTCGAAATCAGGTCCAGCTTCACATCGATCCACAGCAAAAGGAGCAATGTTGAGGTCCCCAACAACAAATACCCTTCTTCCTTGACGCAGAAGACACTCCCATCTTCTCTACAAGAAAATTTAGAAACAGTTAACCCAATAATATTATAAGCCGAGGTACCTCATTGATACGTTCAGAAGCCTATAAAGTTACCTCTAATATATCATAAAACTGATGCTTAAACTGGATCCTCTCGGCATCATCAGCAACGGCTCGAGGCCCATAGATATTGAAAACAACTGGAAAAAGCACATAGATATACAAGTAAGGAAAGTTTGATTTACACCTAAAGAAAAAGTAATCATCAAAGAAAAAAGAGAGTTTTGAGTCATACCAAAGTGGCCGTGATCAGTTACAACGCACCTTCCTTCTTGGTCAATCTTAAGAAGCTCTTCTTTCTCATATTTCTCAAGACCTTCAGCTATTGCAGACGTCTCATCCTTCCCAGCTCGTGAATTACTGTTTACAAGACCCGTGAACCCTTCTTCTGCAGCAATTGGCAAAGCAATTTCACAGCTTGAAGATGCTGACTTTACTTTGCAAAACGTTGCTACACCTGCGATAACAAGAACATAAACACTCCAACAATTTCCTCTTTTCTCAAAATCCAATGAAGACATAGCTTGGTGCTTACCAGAATAGCCAGTACGACCTTTCTCACAAGTGCGAGTGCACGAGAAAAACGATTCGTACCCATCAGCTATCGCTAAATCCGCTGTTACTTCTTGCCTCCTAATTTTCGTCTCCTAGATTTAAAGCCGGAATAAAAGTATTACGGATTCATCAGCGAAGCCGAAGAAAAGGATGGAAATTTCAAATAATCTAATGGACATTGAAATAAAACCTGAAAGCAGATGATATCAGCGTCGAACGAATCAAGAAGTTTGAGAAGAGAATCAAACTGCGAAACTCGTTGCCTAAGGCCATTAACGTTGTAAGTCACTATCTTCATCCTCTCTCTTCTTCCACCAAAGTTTGATAAAGATCGTCCCTTTACTAAAGCCAAACAAAAAGGCTCAATTATATTAGACGGTTGAGATTTAAGAAGATTAAAGTCGGTACAATCGACGGTTATAAAAGTGGATAAGTAAACTGTAACCAGATGTAGAGAATCACATCTTTTGAATGGTGGCGCGTGGGGAGCACAAGTTGTTGATTTGCCGCGTCGTCCTCCACCACCATTAACGCCGGATTTTATATATTCACGAAGAGGAAGACGAAGAAACCAACTTCTACTTGATCTCTTTCTCTCTTGCGCACTCTTTATGTCTTCCTCATAACAGTTTTGCTGATTTTGACAGAAAGTTTAAGCTGTAATGGATCCATCAAAGAAACCAAAAATTTGCTCTGAATCTGATTTTGTTGATGATTCATCTTCTTCTTCTTCCGGACATAATCTCAGGTTTCTGGAACTGAAAATAGATTTCAACATGTAAAAATATATACTTTTTCCATTGATTTGACATCTTCTAATTTTCAGAGCTGAGATGGTGTTGGAAGTGAAGAAGGAAGCAGTTTGTTCCTTGAAAGCAGAGCGAGAGAAGCTCCGTAGAGATAAGCTCAAGGAACAATTTCTTGAGCTTGGAAATGCACTTGGTATATATATCTCACACGATGAATACAAAGTTTTAAACTTTTCTCATAATTTAGATTAGTTATGCTTTCTTTCTGCAGATCCCAATAGACCTAAGAGAGACAAAGCTTCAATTCTCACTGATACAATACAAATGTTGAAGGATCTAATGAACCAAGTTGATAGACTAAAAGCTGAAAATGCAACACTATCTCAAGAATCTCGTGAGGTGATTTATTCACTTGTTTGTTCTCTTGTTGGATTCTACTTGAATGTGTTTGCTCATCTTCCATTTTGTTTGATCAGTTAGTTCAAGAGAAAAGTGAGTTGAGAGAGGAAAAAAGAACTCTAAAGTCCGATATCGAGATTCTTAATGCTCAGTATCAGCATAGAGTTGGAAGTATGGTCCCATGGATACCACATTACACTTATTCTATCCCCTTAGTAGCAGTAACTCAGGGTCAGTCCACTTTTATACCTCATTCAGCCTCAGTCGATCCGCTAACCGAACAAGCTTCGATTCAGCAACATTCTTCTTCGTCTTCTGGTGCATCAAACAAACAAGATTCCAAAAGCAAGTCTTTAGATCAGAAAGATGATGTTGGTATAGAGCTTGAGCTTAAAATCCATGCCTCTTCTTCACCTCAACAGGTGAGTGATATCTTTCATAGTTTTGTTGTCAAGCAATGGCTTCGTTGTTACTATATATATATATCTCACAGACTGATCAAAGGTACTTCCATGCAGGATGTTTCTGGAACGGAGAGAAAGGAAGCTTGAAAACTAGTGCAAGCACTTTGAATAGTTACTCATCATATCAAGCTGTTCAAGAAAGTTTCTACGGTAGCGTGAATGACATTTTAAAGCCATAAACCGATAAACATATTCCCCTAAGTATAGCAAAACCTTGTGAAGCCTTTGTTTAACACCCTGATTGAGAAAATATTCAATATCACAACTTGTAGTTTATCCACAAGCTTAACTATGTATCATAATATCACAAACAAATAAAACATAAATCATTTGCTCAGAGCGGAGAATAAAAGCTACACCCTTTTACTATCTTCAAAGCTTGCGATGCACGAAAATGAACCACTACTGTCGCAGTGATTAGCATTTGGCTACCTTCTTCTCTACGGCAATCATTTCGGTTATTACCACTTAAACTTATGAATTGTTGTATAGAGGAAACTTCCATTTTTTCAATTGAACGATAAGATGTTCCAATACAAATCATCCAAAAACTCCCTAAAGAGTTTGAGCACATGAAGGTTAACTATTTACAAACCTAACCACTTCAAAATCAAATTCTACCCCAAAATGGTTCGAAGTTTCCTCTAAAGCAAAGTTAGAACCAAGGATGCCATGTTGGATCCATCATACATAGGTTGCGAGGCGACAAAGCTGCCTCCACTAATTCATTTACACCTCTTTGCACAGACTGTGGCGGCTCGACTGAGTTTTCATCCTGTAGACAACCCCAAAATGTCAGATTCATCAGTTTGAACAATAGACAAAGCCCTCTTTATATGTTTTGAATGTTTGTAACATATAAAACTCGGTGGAGATGTAAAGTGATGACTGTACCTCTTCAGAGAAATATTGTGGGGCTATCCCTCTAATTCGTCCAATGACTTCGTCCACGTTTGAGTTAACTTTCTGCTTCAGCTCAGCTGAGCTTAAAGTAGCAATTCCTGCAATAGGAGGAATAGGCACTCCGAGGGGTCTTCTTCCAAACCACGACAGAAGCTCATCGCGGAAAAACATGGATAATTGATACCGAAGATGTTCGTTTTGCTGAAATATTGCAAAAGAGAAGAAGAGGTCAGAGGCGAAATGATTTGAGTGCACCACTCAAGCTTTGGGAATATTTTTTATTACCTTGGAGGAGAAAACTGCTTGAGATGCGGAACACATGTTTGACATGAGAGGTCCTTCAACACCAAAATGAGAGAAAAATGCTTGCATGTTCCTCGTGAGGCGGAAAGGCACCGGTTCGTTAAGCTCGATCATCCCATTGGAGTCGTAAGAAGGATGGAAATCTGTCTGGAACATTTTTCCGGTGTTTTTTGCGAACAAAATCTTGTTTGGGGATCTACCACCAATTTGTAAAATGAAGGACATGAAATTGGAGACAGCTAGTTGGACAGCGAATTGCTTCTTGAAAGCCCAAAGATGACTTCCGCTCATCGATGTCTTGTACATGTACTGAGAGAATATACTGTCATTAACTATGTTCTTTGTGATTTCACCATAAGCCTGTAGCCGAAGATCTCCAATTGCTTCCGGTGAGATTTGCCCTGAGATAGCTTGATTGAGTTTCTCCTTGAAGTAGGTAATCGGAAGATCTGACTCTCGACCATTTCTTCCACAGTGATTCTCATACACCTCAAGGAAAGTGTTGTACATGAGATCGTCCTCAACCATTCGGACCTGAAACGAAAAAATGTTAGCATGCCGTACTCCTAGAGAGATTTACCCACTCTTATTATGGACCAGCAAAAGGGATATTAGAATGATGAATATGTGAAGCTTCAGGGATATCTTGTAAATTGAACCACACATAAATACTCATTGAATGAAACATCAACTTAATCAATAACGGAAAGGGGAACCAAGCTGATTGTTTTTCAAGTTATACCTGAGACCACACAGGGATTATGATTGGAGTGTGAAGTACTATATGGCGTCTTCTCGACTCTTTATGCTTGTCAAACATTTGGTTCATCACACGGAAAAGCTGCAATATTCGTTCATCACTCCTAGCATTAGGAGTTAATGATGTTTGAACAATAAAATGCTTTTGCGAGCCATCGGAGCCAATAAGAGTCAAACGTCTGCAGCTGCTCCCATGCCTTCGTACAATTTGTATGTCTGCTCCAACCCTGTCCAACTTTACTGTATGATCAGGTGCAACTTCCTGCGCAGTTAAACATTAGTTCACACGCAGCAAAAATAGATAAGAACAAGAGTGAAAGGACAAAACTTCAAAAGTTTACAGCCCCTCTCGAGAATGTACACGTAGGTAAACAAAAGACAAATGTAACAATCCAATTTACCTGGTCAGCAAAGTACTGTCCTGGTATCTCCACATCAACAACACTGAAGTCACGCAGCACCTTGCTCTCATCTTCCAATCTTAACATAGCGGGGAACCTATCTTCAACATTGCTTTGAAGAATGTTTTTCCAGTCTTTCAGTTTTTTTGTCAGATCTGCAAGTGTGAGAGGGAATGAATTGCTTTCTGGATCCAGGTCACGCTCGAAATCCTGTTTGTATTCTCTCACAAATTCAACATGCTTGGTCACAGCATCTGCAGAAAAACAAGCTCTGCATACACCCGAAAGTTCTTTCTTGAGTGGTTGGGGAACTTCAGCAGTGGTGGCAGTTGGATATTTGTAACATCGATGCAACAAAGCATTCACAACCGCAAGAAGTCTTTCTTCTGGCAAAGTAACAAACCTCGAACCTATTTCTGTGAGAAGTATCTGAGAGGAATCATAAATTATTAGATTATCCAAGTAAAAAGCAGGGAACGTGCAATTGAGTCAAAATCTGAATCCAAGCTACTTGTACCATACGGTAGTTTTCTATTCTCTTTGTTTGGGATTTATTAATAGCATGAACAATTGTATGGAGCGTGTTTAAAGCACAAATAGAAGACTACCTCAAGTTCACTGGCCAAGTTGTTATGTTTACTCCTAAGAGATTCCATAATATCTTTTGCTGCATCAAAAGCACCAGCAGCAGAGATTGCCAAAGAAGCACCATTTCGTAGTGCTGTGTGTTGACTATTTTCACTGATATTTGAACTGCTTTGGTTCATAGGTTGATCATTCCCTGAAGGCAGATTGTTTTCCATATTGGCACGTTCACTTTCTTGCACATGTGGGTTACCACCATCATGGGTTCCAACAGCCCCACTAGTTTGAGCACCTTGATGAATTTGAGTGTCTGATGGTAAATTACCTCCACCATGACCTGGACTAACACCAGGAACATTCTGCTGCATTCTTTGAGCCAAAACTACTCTGCTGAGTTCAGATTTATTTACTGCATCACGACGTTCCAGTAAGTATGTGCGAAGCCAGTAATAGAGAGCCTGAAATGGAAAACAGTCTCATACTTGGATACAATGACCAAAAAACAAGTTATTTAAAACACTAAAAGGAAATTACCTGTGGAAATACTGCAGCTATTTTCATTAGAACCAATTTGCTATGGGGTGCTTCTGTTCGCTGCAAGGAAAGTAACAGCTGTGGGATCCAAGAAAGCCACACCCAGTGAGGTACTTGGTCCAAGTGTTTATCAAATATTCTACCAACAGGCTCATTTGCTGTATCGAAACTAAGAAGATATAGAACACGAGCCATGTGACTTCTGGAATTGGAAACTCCAAATCTTATACCCTGAAGAAAGCAACTGACAGCATATTCTAGCCAGATTTCATCTTGTGTTTCTTGGAATGCCTACAAAGAGAAAGTAAGATATAATGTCTAATGTGAGGAGAGGGAATGTAAATAGCGCCAGAAAAGAAGCAGAATCTAATCACAAGAAATACCATGTCACAGTAATTTCCCCAGCTTATCCACCCTTTGGGTAAATTTTTGAATAGGGTGATTGCGTTGGAATATGCAATATTAGCACCTTCAGTGTCGTTTAACTTTAAATGAAAATCCCCCTTTAGACGAAATATCTCTGCCTTGTTCTTCGCTAGAAAAAACTCCAAATTTGTGCTATTGACCAGATTAAGACCAGTAGCAAGCTCTCCTTTCGTATCCAGATAAGCTTTTGCCTGCTCTTTAATTTTAACAAATGCTTCCTGCACACACAGACGCAGAACAGAGGTGATCGAGACAACTTCAAAAATAACAATGTTTCAAGCTCAAACAAAACAGATTCAGGGAAAGAAAACTTGGTTTTTAGGATCTCTGAAAAAGATGAGGTTGCATATATGACTTCAAATAGCACACATGTTGATGGGTGGATTTATACCAAGGCCAAGGAATATTATAACAAACTAGGTAAATATTAAAACAAAACAAAACAAAACAGAAAGCGAGGAAGCAAATTAATGTGAATACTATATGTTGAATTCAAAGATGCAGTTCTGTAGAAATTTGCCATTGAATGAACTCTGCCCAAACTATAACAAGGTTTAAGATCTATGAGAACTATACCTGTACTTCCATTTGTGAGTGCCCATACATTTTGTCAAGTATTTGAACACAAACATCATAAAGCCCTTGTTTCCGAGCTATCCTAGCAAGCTTATTGACGTTCCATGCTTTGTCACGATAACCAAGATGATGAAGTGGAGTATTTGAAGTTATGAAGTCCTTAAAAGCATCAATAACAACGTTATACATTTCATTCCTCCACTGCAGCATATCATACCAGACGGTCATATTGTCCCATTCATTTGGAGTCCTCAGCCTCCAAGTCTCAAGAATGTCCTTCAGTTCAGCATATTGATTACCTTGTCCACCAACAGCAGCACTTCCCGGAGCTTTAATCCCATTTGCAATGTCAACATAAATCCTAGAAGACTCTTGTACCTCCACTAGTTGTTGGAATTGCTGCAGTAAAGGCACCCTAGCATGAAGAGACATTTCAGGTAACTGCCACCACTGTTCCAAGGCAAGATCAACGCCTTTCCCGACTATCTTTTCAGCATCTCCCACACCGTTTGCATTCTTTTCATGAAGGGCAAAACAAGCCTGAACCAAACGAAGTTTTGGCGTCTCTTCCACTTGTGCTTTGGGTATCACATTATCCTTCAAACATGCCCAATCTGGAACTTTCCAAAGACTATCAAGCAAAATTTCATAATTCTCAGTGCTTTTTCCAAAATCTACCAGGGCATCCCACTGACCAAGTTGAGTGGCACAGTGGAGCCATTGCTCCTCCCACAGGCACATTTCAGCCTTAGGTACGGTGTTATTGTAAGTGCCTTGGGTTGCCTTGACCATCGCCTGATAAAAAAGGCTCTGAGCACGCTGCCAAAAACCATGTTGAACCATTGAAAGCCCAGCTCTTGATTCGGTGGTGATGAACCTATTCTTCCACAACCCAAATCTCTTATCTTCTTCATTTAATAAACGATAAAGCTCAGCAAGAGACTCAGCACATTTCGAGTCATTCGTGAACAGCATGACATGAGTCTCTAGCAAAGTCAATGCCAGATGCCATGCATTGTACGTTTTACCAATGTATTTGATAAGCTCACTAGGCATCCTAGGTTGAGGGTGGCTCAACTGAAGCCCTTCCAGAAGTGCTTGCACAACATTTGGCCTGTGTCCTTGCTGCTTCTTGTGGTAATCCTTTGACAGTAGAGAAATCATAGGTTTAGCTAAAGCTATCTGCTCTTCCTTGTGTAGGGTTGCCCACACAATTGGAAATACTAGCACCCACAAATGATAAGCAACATTGGCATCTGTGTGAGCCAGCTCCCTTAAAGGAATAACAACATCAGCCACCTATAGCGAAGAGTATGATTTATTCAGATTAATTCAGCTTCACAAGGGGATAAAACACCAAAGACCTTTAAATAAGTAACTAATTTCGATTTAACAGGCCAAAAGAAAGCACAATACCGACTCAGTAATTTTTACAAAAGAATTTGCAATGACCTGAAGTTTGCTTGCCGTGCTAAGAAATTGTGCATGCTTCAGAACAATGCCATCAAACATTGAAGCAACTTCTTCAGTTCCCTCCGGCATAGCAGGTGGTTGGTGGTGTACTCCAGGATTATGTAAAGGCAAAAGTGGTACGACCCTGGCAGAATTTGGTGCTAGAGTAATGGGCTTCTCCTCGATTAAGATGGCTAGGAGAAGATCAAGACCCTGTTTGAGCCAAAAGACATCACTCATAGCTTCCCAATCTTGGTTTTGAATAATGTATTGCAACCGTGCGAATAAATTTTTTCCTAGAGACTCATGGTATAACAAGAAGAACTTCCTTCGCATATCAGGATCCCTTGCCCGTAAACCAAGCATAGAATGTCTTTCAACTTTCAGAGAGATCTCTTGTCGGAGTGCCAGCGAATACCTATTAGTGAAACAGATGAATCATCTGTGTCATAAGAAACTCTGACAGTTCACATAAGACTAAAAAGCAAAAACTTACTTTGTTGAATCGGCACAAAGTCCATATAAAAGCTGAAGATAAGCCTTATCCCACTCTTCCAAAGCAACAGATGAGAAATGTTGCTTATCAACCTGTGAAAGCTTCTGGAGAAAAGAAACTATATCCTTCTGGGTAAGAAATGAACCAGAGGACCCAGATGAACCTGTTTTCCTAAAGTCATCTTCAGCCCACCTTTTTAACATGTTTAGCACGCAGAGAAGAACACTAGAATCAGTGCCCTTTTCTGAAAGCAAAGTGTTCAATATTTGAGTCACGGGTCTTTTGCAATCCGCTAAAAGCATAACCCTTTCATCAATGAGTTCGAAGACCGACTTTATATTAGATATGACTGCCCCAACATCAGCAGTTTGACGAGAAGAAGTTACTGCAGAATCTGAATCTGCCCGCTGATTCTCGAAAGAGACAGCAAAAAGCCACAAGAGTAAGTCACAATTGGGGAAATATATAATGGACAACTAGTTATTAATTTGGAGAAAAAGGCAGGGGAATTCGCAGGAGCTAGCAAAAGAGACAGAACTTATCTGCAATTTGATAGTATATACATACCGACCAAAAACATGTCAGCAAATGATACAAGGCAGATGAGTCAGAGCAGCAAGATAATGAAACAGAGGAACAAATATAAAAGCAAAGGCATTAATATAGCATCAGGACGCATAAAATATTCCAGCACTAAGTCGATACGATGAAAGAAAGAAAGCAATCATATAATATTATCTCACAGAAAAAGGGTAGCTAATACTGAAGAGTAACTTACTTGTCTAGGATGCGCACTTGCTCCCGATCCCACATCCCGTGAAAGACGCTGAAGGACACGCACCAATACATAAGGATCAACAAAGTTTTTCTGTACCTCTGCCAAGGTTTTGAGGACAACAAGGACAAAGCTGATTGAACCAAGAGAGTTATCATCTCCTGAAGCTTGTGGAACAGTAACAGCATGCACATGTTTCTGTATCAGCTCATTGACTTTTTGATACAATAGCTTTATGTCAGGAGGTGTACTAGCTCCATCTTGTGGGAAGGCGATGAAGACCATCTTCAGCAAAGAGCATAGCGATTTACCAGCATCCAACATCTTGTGTTTGAAAGACAGCTCAAGAAACTGGTGAAATAAAGAACAGTCAAAACAAGGCAAAGAACATACATGTTTCATATATTACGGTAAAACTTACTGCAGCAAGTATACCTGTGAGATCTGGCTGATGTTGTTCTTGATGAAAAGATGTGGCTGCTTCTCCAGAACCTTGTTCATGACATCCAAGCCCTGAGCAAGTGCTGTGGAAGGATCTGACTGAGACGGTGGCATGCTGCTTAGCAGCTTTTCTAGATAGTTAAACTTGACATTCGCATTTGGCCACACTTCCAAAGCTTGTGAAAGAAAATCTAAAGCTTGTTTGTACATTGTGTTGGCTTCCCTGTCCTTAGGCTCAATTACCACTGCTACCTGTTCAAGGAAGAAAAAGGAAATTAAACTACAGTCATAAACAGAACTCAATTGATATATGAACTGTATAGCTTCTAGAACAATGTCACGATCCACTAACATAACTTTAAACTACAGGTGGTCAATAAGGTCTAGAACTTAACCAGATCCAAAACATAGAAAACATACTATTCACATAGTCTCATTATAGAATTATAGATAGAAAACTACACTGCTTATAACTGCTACTGCCAAACGTCATTTCCCTAATGAAAAATTGGTGAGGAGAGAAGGGAGCTCTCCCCAGGAAAAGTCAAAAAGATCAAATCACCAAGTTATAAACATGCCCATTGGTAGAAGGTCGGAGATGTAAACTCTTACTCTTATAAGAAAATTGATAATAAGTTCTTCCATAGCAGCATTTGGCTTGAATTCCTCATCAGGCTGGGTAGCAGATCCAGGAGTTTCTACATTCGGGATTGACGATGCACCACTTGGTGACATAACACACAATGATTGGAGACCAGGTTCAATTTTAACCCGTTTACTGGGGTCTTCAGATATTGAAGATCCATCAGTTGAGTGCTTAGGATCCGCACCAGATAAAGGATGTAATCCATCATTAATCTCACTGGTTACGTCAGTATCACTAACCATTTTACTTTCATTCTGTCTTTTTCTTTCCCAGCTGACTACCAATCCAGCAAGTTCAATTGCAAGCCGCCTATTTTCTGCTGTAGTGTTATATGGCAAACCTAAACGACTTAAGGAATTTACCATCTGAGGTACAAATTGTGCTCTACAGTTGTAAAACAGATCGGAGTGACGGACAATGAGTTGGAAGATGTGGATCAAATTTGGAATTGAGTGACCCTCCTCCACCAATATTTTTTTTGTGTATCTTATCCAAATTGGCATCCTTGAATCTCCAAGCGGAAGCCTTTTAGGTAAAGCTGGCATTAGAATATCCAGGGCTTGCTTAACAAGCATCTTATTTTCTGGCTGGCATGTCCTTAGAAGGGCAACAAAAACCTACATACAGTTGACAGAAACATTTTTATTACTGGATTACATGGATACATGCTTGCTTTCTGGTTTTAAATCTTTGATGGAAAACGAGGTAAAAAATAATATACACACATATAAGAAGCTAAAGAATTATCTTTTTCCACTGTTCAATGAAAAAATAAACATCACCAACATAATGAAAAAAAATGGTACCTGAAGAATGATTTTCTCCGGGGCCTGATAAGCATCCAAGAAGTGGCAAACATTAACAAATGCCCACTGTTTACTGGCACTTTCTTCTCGTTTGAGATGATTCCATCCAAACTTGATGAGCTCTTTTCTATGATGAACCAGATCACTCTGAAGATATTTCAGAAGCAAAGTAGCTAACTGCAAAAGTTCGATCCTCAAAGGTTCATCATATTCAGCAGAAACCTACAAAATTGAGATGTGATTAACAGGAAAAATATAAATCAGAAGACAATAAGACCATGTCAAAAAAATAAAACTGGGACAGGTCATCATTACTTATGCATCAAGACACTTATCCAAAAATTCAAGTAGCTTAGGGGAGAAGAGAAATAAACCTCTTCAGGTGGATCAAGAAGCCTCTCTACAATGGTCTTGACTATATCAGGGTCAATAACTTCCCAAGTTTGGCCGTTTTGAAAAGCATGGGCAAGCATTGGAAGAATGAGCATTTGCATTGCCTGAACTAGATGATCGTGGCCGAGTTGTTTTGACTGGAAAAGGTTTAGAAAATGCAAAACAAGTGCTCTTTTCATGTTGGATGGATAATTCTCTGCAACCTGATGAAAGAATCCAGTTATTCTACTAAATTGCGAAATATGAGAATTAAGTCTGAAGTTTTGAGAAAGATACCTCAATTATGTAAAACTCCCTCAAAAAGGTGTAGTCAATACGACTATGGAACAAGAAAATAGAGAGAACATCGAAAAGAACATTCACTTCAGATTTTTCATGTCGTACATAATTGAGGAAGCACTTGACAAGCCATTTGCTCTCTTTTACCTGCGAGTTTGACAAACTAAAGGATTTGAGATAGCCAACTTTTCCGAATACACTTAATAATTTGAAGAACAATTATTTAGAGTACTCAAGTCAAGATGGTACAGAAACAAGTCAGCAGATGTTTGAAAAGCCTAGCCTGGAAATTTTTAAAAAAACTTGCATAGGGCTATATTTATTTACAGTAGGCGAGTATGCGATCACGAGACGGTTTTCGATGCCCACATCAGTCTTAGATAAAGAACCATTAAAAGTATGCAATAAGTTTTACTTTGAAACACAAAGCTAATGAAAAACTATAAAAGTTCATAAATAGATTAAACTACCTGTTCTAAATTCAACTCCTGCTCATTCTGCAAACGAGATGTCCTTGCATGTGATTTCCAAAGGAGAACCAAGGCATCAAAAATAGTACGGTTATTCTGCAGCCAGCTAGGTATCAGTTTGACCATTGTCTTGATAAGATAGAGACCCTGAAAATATGCATCTGATGCTACATTGGATTTTGTCGTTGGTGGTTTAGAACTTTCCAATTGCATAGAGACAGGCTTTTCATCTCCAGATGATGCAGGTGGAGGAGTTGAAGCTGCCGCACTTGGTAGGGCATCTGGTTTTGGTGAAATTTCAGGAAAGGCATATGAAAGTATCTTATGTGGAGACTTTGCAAGTTCTTCTCTTAATGGTTGGCCAGCATCTGACCGGATAACATACATAAATCTGAGGTGATATAGAAAAGAGAGAAAGTCATTACCCCATGCTCACAATCAAACCTCGCATGCAATGTCAAGAACAAGGAACTTCTAATGCAATGTTATTCTTGCCTTCGGAAATATTTTGGTTCACTTAATCTAGATAGAAAGTAATCAACAGCTAAAGTTGCATATCGATTCAAGAACTTGGTAAGTGGGAGGCGGTATGGGCTGTTAATCTCACTGTACACTTGTCCTGGAGGAAGAGCGGCCTCTAAGTCGATGGTTAATGTTACAAGTTCATCTAGAAATTTTGATGCAGCAAGTGGAAGTAAGTGGAAGAGCTCGATAATAGCTGCCACAGACAAAACAAACATATGTGTTCATATATAATCACATGACCAAGCATCTGCTTTTATATTTCCAAGAGAGTGCTTACCAGCTGCAATTTTTGGCTCTTCACCAGCTTTCCATGATTTCTGGGACTGTGCAAGTTTCTCTGGCTCTAACCATTTTTTCAGGTGCTCCAGCAACTTACCTCCTAACGTCACATTAAACCAATTTGATAGAAGTTCAAGAAGACGTGCCAGACCTTGCAGTAAAGGCATATTGAGATTCTTTGTGTGTGCCAGATTAACCAGTATAGGTCTGAGGCTACTCTGAAGAAGTTCTTTGGGCATCCGTTGTTGATTGATAACCTAAAGCAGAACACAGAGTTTCAGTATAAAAAAAAGGAATATTAAAATAGCATTTGTTTATCCCAGAAAGAAAGGGCTATCAGGTAGAGGAAAATCTATTCCTCTACGACTATCTCCAAAATCCTTAAATTGAATGCGCACGCAAGAATTGAAAACAAGAGATAAATAACAAAGAACCTGTCTTAAACCCTCCTTGGCAACGGTAACAATTTCTGGTGCTCGACAGGTTAACGACTTGAAAAACATAGAAATTATCTTTGCACGTAGTTCATTGTGACTTTGAGTCCGAAAGTCAGCCCATGCCATAGTTGTGCATAGAATCTCAATACAAGATGTTCGAAGTCTGTTCAACGATGTAAGGACTTTGGGACTCATCAACTTTACAGCCCATACAGCTTCATCAGCCTCAGCTATTTGCAACGCTTCTTGCAAGAAGTTAACCAACTCTGGAGTCACTTTTAGAAGGGGGGGCCTCAGTGCTAAACAAAAGTTCAGAGCTGTCACAGTTCCAACCTATAAGGCATATTAAAGAAGGTGAAAAAGAAGTCCAGAAAGGATTTACAAGAACCAAAAAGAGTAGAATGAGGCACCTGTTGATCAATTGTCTTTGATCGAAGTGGGCGCATTATAAGTGGCTGCAGCAAAGGTTGGTATAAAGGCTCAAGCAGTTCAGATACCTCACTACCAGTTCGGCTTGCCAAAAGTGCAAGACAGTTTTGAACATTTTTTCGCACTGGGATAGATGCATTAGGATTGAATAATTCAGTAGCAAGATATTCTACAACACCTTGAAAGCTTTGTCTGCGGGCGTCACTGTTTGCTTCGTCAACATTATTAACTACTCTTAGAATCTGCATAAGAACCTGACTTGTTTCTTCTTGCCCTTTGCTAGCATAAACAGGAAGCCTCTTTTGAACATAGACCAGACCACGTACAATCTTTACTTGGAAAAGGCACAATGTTTCAACATTAACTTTCCCTACCAGCGCACCTAACCCCATTACTCCTCCCATTTGCGCTTGCCATGTGCTCCCATAGCAACAATGCAACAGCCGAGGTAAAAGTTGTTCAAACACGGGTATTCGCACACTTGGATGGGGTGAATATACTGGGTTTGTAGAAGGACTGGAGACAATCATAGAGGCACTGTGACCACCCCTAGCCATCAGCACATCAGCATGTTTGACACGAGCAAGGAATAGAAGAGTTTCGGAAAACACATTTAACGCAGTCAGAGCAGCTCTGGCATGTAGCCTGTTTTCATCTGTAAGCACATCAACAAGTGCATCCAAAAATATTAAAGGATCCAGCTGTTTCAAGTTAGTAGACCAATTAGTCTTGGGCCTGGAACTTGCTGAAACCGCAGAACCCCCAAGCGGACCAGTACTAGTTGAGGCATACAACGAGGTACAATCCCCATGCAAAATAATTGCAAAATGCCGACATATATTTACAACAAAGTCATCATCTGGGTCACTGAGATCCGGATCAGAACTAGCAGCGATTATAGTGATCAATAGCGTCTTGAAGATCGATTTCTCAGCGATTAATTGTGTCTTTGTTTTAACCCCTAAGTCAGCCTGCACCAGTACAAACTCCTCTTAGTAAATAAATCTTCTACATCCTATTACACTAAGTAACACGGATAATCTGAGGAGAAAAATAGGTCACTAAAGTGAAATAAAATGGAAGTCCAAGCTCGCTTTCAGAAAGGACAAAAATATGGCAGCACGACAACAAATATAAAATCTTATCATGCTTAAGAAAACGTCAGGAAACTGAATGGTACCAAAAACCAACCTTTATATCTGTTGATTCACTCCTGCGCCAAGATGAATCATCAGAGGAAAGTAGCAACGTTGATAATTGGTTGGGCGTCTGACCCTCATCAGTGACACACCCTGGCAAATTAAGCTGAGATAACAAGCAAACGCGGAGAAATTTTAGAGCTTGCTTTTTGTAGTAGATCTCCGTAGTGAGTTTTTTCTGAATAACAGCTGCTACAGCAAGATTAATGAATCTGTCCATTGGCACAAGAAATGGAGTGGATGGCTCAAACGTCAGAACTAAGCGAAGCCCATGCTCTGGATTATCTTTGCATTCAAGTGTAAGAGGCTCTTTCAGAAATCGTCGGTTGCGACCACCCAACTTTCCCACGATTTGTAGTGCTTTTCCACCCCAAGGGTATGGCACCGGCTTCAAGTGAGACCACAATGCTAGGATCACTTCAGACATTACATTTGCCATACTTGGTTCCAAAAAGTCAGGATTAAGACTATCCACCCAAAATTCAAGGGTGCGTAACCCCAAGCTCACAAGTTCATCTGTTCCTCTCAAACAGGATACAAGAGGCCTCATGAGGCGGGGAAGGTATGGCAATAAGGAGCTTAAGCGTGCAGGAAGTGTCAAAGAAAGCTCCAATAAGATATCTCTCATGTCTTCCCCCTCAGGACCCTCAAGCATTGTCAGAAGCATATTAAGACAAGGTAGCAGCACGGAGATTAAATCCCTAATAAGCAGCTCAAATTTACATCCAGCAAGGCCTCTGAAAACAGTTCGGAGCAATTGCATATAACCAAGAGGCTTTTCAACTTCAGTTGCAGTCTTCATGCAAACTTCCATGATAACAGGCACTTGAGGTTGCAATATTCTTTCAAAATCAGCTGGTGCTTTGGAAACAGCCCCAAAAATGCACCGGAAAAGATGGAGAACTAATTTAGTTGCAGCTGAATCTGGATTCTTCAGAACATCGAGTTTGTTGCTTACTAGGAAAGTAATCAAAACATCGGCAAATGGCTTGTATACTTTGGGAGCTTGCAGAAGAGTGGCAAATATCTGAACCAGTTGATTATTGTCAATCATGCAATCAAAAAGTTCAGGCATACATATAGAGAACATATCCATTAGATCTCGAGGTTCCATAATAGCCAAAATTTGGGAGAAAAGATTTAGCATTTCCTTCTCCTCTTCCTTCTCTTTGAAGAGAGCTAAGCAATAGACACCACTCTTTAAAACACCAGAGGCTTTCCAAACCTGCTTGAAGGTAGTGATTACTAGAGGTTTATCCATACACTATTATTGCGTACACAAAACAATCTCACATGCAATACCTCATCTTCTCTCATTCCTTTAAAAACCTGAGTAACAGATGACTGTGAAGCAAGAGCTTGTGGGTGCATCCCCTGAGGTCGGGGCAAATGTGCATGGGTTATACTCCATACGATTGTCTTCATTCCTGAACACAGATCAGGAAAAGTGCTTTAACATATGGAAACATGATAATATGTATAACGAATACACTAAAGTGTAACATCCGTATGGCCAAGATTTAATACCCATCACCAGTGTCTTGATCAGATTTTTACAATCATTCACCTCTTTGGAATGTTCAGTAGGAACCTGCAAATTCAAAACTGCCTGCAACCAGCAGGGTCTAGTAGTTAAAAATATATATATATATATATATATATATATAAAAAAAAAAAAAAAAAAAAAA